>JAODLI010000007.1:1860704-1871232 GCA_027575585.1 Percopsis omiscomaycus | reverse complement strand
CAGTACATGACAAACAGGAATCCTGATATTTTGATATAATGATATCCTGATATAATCCTGAACATTCTGACGCATTCAATCAGCATTACCATGTAAATGACACCTCTCTGGTTACACCTAAATGTGTCTACTGCCTTCTGTAAAATGAAAATGCATTTTGCGTTAAGAAATGAATGTACAGTATATCTGTCCGATATTTAGTCATCAGGTAAAAGGAGAAAAGAGATTTAAAAAATATTTCAGTTCAGCTTTAAACAGCGTGTATCAGCATTTTTCCTCTACAGTTTGGGTGTTTGATGAGGGGCAGCATTACTCTGTGGTGTGACTTGTGTTATAGGAAGCAGCTGCTGTGGTTTCCGTCTGCTATCTGTCTTGTCGGCCACTGGGTAAACTGGGGGAAAACCTTCAAGGGTTGGGAGGTTAGACGGAGTCAAACAAGTGGACTAGTGGCCACGAGGTTGCTAGTAAGAATCCCAAGTCTTGTATGATGGATGTAGTCACATCTGATGCCCGTTCCATCCATTGTTCCCTTCAGCAAGTAACTTAACCTAACAAATCATTTAACCTCACTAGTGCTTCCCACTGCTCTGGTTCTAATGTGCCATATGGAGAGGTAAGATGAATAGATTCAATGCAGAGAAAAGTAAAAGATCAATCCAAAACTTCAGGGGAGGGGGCACTGAATAGTCCTATTTCACTTTTGATAAATGTGTCCTAATGTATAAATTATTCAGAAATGGAGAGAATGAGAGAGATCACCTGTGAGTCAGGTTGCTGACTCACACTGCTTAAGACTGAGAAAGACGTATACTGTATGTGAATATAGAACATTCTAGAACAAGAAGGGATCATTTCTAGCAAGATCTACCTTGCTAGAAATTTATACGGTACTTAAATACATTTTATGGTGGATTAGGTTGTTAAGATAATTTATTGCTTGAAATTATGAACAGTTACAGCAGTGTTACATTTCAGCATCATGTTCTGAAGCACTGTCTTGATGGGGCTGGGGAATCCTCACATAGCTATCGGAAAACATTTTTCCAAACAAACGAAACTACATGCTCTTCCAGCCTTTTCTTTTAGAAACAAATAATATGTAAGTCTTATGAAAAAGTCCATTCACTCTGATCTGTGAGCTCTAGTGAAAATATCTCAATGTCAACATATGTAATTCCATATTTCGGACATGCATGCAATGGGACATGATTGCGCAGCAATACGCGGTATAGGTTTACAGTAAAGTTTAACTACGCCAGAGACATTATAGAAGAGAACACTTTTACTTCTTTTAATTGGGAGAGCACTGCCATCCTCTGAGGTGGGGTTGTGTGAAGTCAGCCAATGCCCTGATTCTTTCTCCTTAACTCCCTTCTTCATTCCTCCCCCTACCTACGCACTGTGGCTTCAGCACAAGATCTGCGCGTGGTAGCCTATTTTGTATGCAGCAGGTTTGCGTCTGACTCTCGCCCCCACACACCGGGTGATAAGATACAGTATAAGCACAGATCCATCCCAACTAGCCCGACCACTTTTACAAGGAACTTGCTTTTTGTTGTCGTGCATTATCAATTTAAAGCCTCAGGTGTTTTGAGACACAGCACTCGGTGATTTGAGTAGAAGCTGGGCGGAGCTATGCTGCTAAATTGGTGATGTCATCAACTGTATGAAGACATACTCCCAAAAATAAAAATGAATCAATCATAAAGAAGGTGTCAGCTGTCCCGCACTAACAGGGGCAACAAAACTGATAGGAGTGTCAGGGAGCTGTCAATCAAGCGGAGTCTCACAACCGTCCTGAAAAGCATCTAATGAGCCACGTGAAGACACCTGGGTGTAAAGCGGCTTTAATGATAGCATGAGTGCAGCTGCTGCTCCACAGGGAACTACACACAATTATGTATTGGGAAGCTTTGACAAGTTACATGTTTATATCTTCTTTTTCATGTTAGATGGAATGTGTGGCTCGACGGCATTGTCACTAGTAAAATCTAAGCTCTAAGGGGGAAGCTTTACCATGGAGTTGGTTTGAGGGTACAGATGGAGGAGGCAGGAGAAGAATAGAAACGGGGATTCTGTGAAAATAGGTGAGGGGGAGAGGATAGAGGGCAAAAACATAATTTTACCCAACCTCAGTACTGTCAGAGGTAATGATATGCAGATAGAACCTATTCTCCTCTTTCCTTTAGTTCAGTTCTCCTTTTACCACGGCTTCTAACAGCTCTGCAATTATAAAGGGCTTTTACTCTTAATTCCCGTTCTATTGTTACAGCAAGTAGCGGAGCCACGGAACAAGTGGTTG
The DNA here is from genome assembly GCA_027575585.1 of Percopsis omiscomaycus. Taxonomy (NCBI): domain Eukaryota; kingdom Metazoa; phylum Chordata; class Actinopteri; order Percopsiformes; family Percopsidae; genus Percopsis; species Percopsis omiscomaycus. Next base: position 1,868,930 of record JAODLI010000007.1, on the reverse strand, counting down.
GAACAGATCAAATTATTCCTCCTACTTTCTCTTTTGCTTTCTCACTGTGGGAAATGAAAGATTTTAACGGTTACCCGCTCATGTACTGCTCATGTACAAATTTTAAATTCATACCTAATTGGTTTTCACAGAATGTTTACTGTACATTTACATATGCTTTAGAATGTCCAAATGCACAGCATTTATTTCAATTGAATCACAAACAATTTCCCCCAAAAATCCAACGCAGTTATGGCAAAATAAATTGAATCGTTGCCATTTAAAGAGCTTTACTCTCACAGCAAAGGAAAACCCAACACAGCTTATTGCTAATGTTTTCTAACCATTACTTTTAAGTTACTGTCATAAAATGTTCACATTCAATTAATAAATGTTCCCGTTTTAAATAAAATTTCATGATGTAGCTCTAAAAGCAAACAAACAAAGCTTACAAAACAGCTAAACTTGTTATCTTTACTCTTTACAACACAAGTGGAAATACTAAAAATATGTCTATACTGTAGCAAGATGAAACTATATATTGTTCATTGCGCTTTGTTCTGTTTTAATTCTATAAGTTCATAATGTGAAAGGCACTTTGGGATTCAGGCCTTGCAGCTACACTGGAATCACCTTTCCATTTACTATATCGTATCGGACACACAAAAAACAATTATCTTTTTTATCTATTGAACTGTACCAAATCCCTGGGACTATATAACTTTTTTTTTTAAATGGACATTGAGGTCATTCAGTACAAGTTGTACATACGTATATTACTATACTGTTAACAAACTAGTTATAATAAAATACTAAAAAGGTTTGTATGTTACATTGTATTTGACACAGGGCCACAAATCTTCTACAAAACTAACCCAGTTTTGGAAAGTCACTGGAAACGTACGTTACGCTGTTTAAACACTAAACAAGTAATACCAAACCCCATAAATGCTTTACATAACTTTTGTTTTTGCTCCAACCAGCAACACAAAAGAACAGTGACACTCACTGACTACATTATTGAGGCCGTTATCCTTGTCGTCAACAGCGGTAAGACCTCCGACGTGAGATGTGAGCCTGTGAGATGTATACGCCTAGACATCTTTAGCCACATCTTCACTGGACAGACGGCTTGTTGGTTGGCGGCAGGCTGTTGGTGGGGCCAGCATTGTGGGTAATGTTGCTCCTCCCCGCGTTGACCGCCACCCTACGGGAGGAGGAGTTAAGTGGGCTTCTCTTCAGGAGCTTGTTAGCCAACTGGCCGCAGGTCTTCCTGTACTGGTGGCGCAGCAGGGAGTAAACGAACGGGTCAGTTGCTGCCTTGCTGTAGGCCAAACACTTGGACAGGACACCCCAGTGAGGGCTTATGCCCCCCGGAGAGAAGACTTCTATAATTCTATCATGAAAATGGAATTGGAAAAAAAAAAAAGAAGGTTATTCAGCACAAGTGAAAGACAGTCCTTTCATATAAATCAGTGTCGCTGGAGTGGAAAACATCCATGGCATATCAACTCCCCAAGTCGCACACGATTTTGTAAATGTCAACATTTTACTGCACTTAAATGTCATGACAACGTTGGGGAATAGGACGTTATGGGTAGTATTGTTCTTTTTGCTTTTGTTATTCAGGTTATTTGCTTGCTGATGCCTTTCTGACTTGTTTTCAGCCACTGACTGAAAATATGTTATGCATTTTTGTAAGATATAATCAAGTGGAGGAATTGTTTTCTTATTAATTGGGCTTATATTCACCAGCCATGTGTTTTCCTTTGGCCTGAAACAGCCTACAGTCTTTGTATTCAGTATTTTCATTTCTTGTGACAGGTTATAAGTCTGGGACAATGCTAATGAGAGTCAACAATGCAGCCTCTCACATTTACCCCCTAAACCACTCTCCCCCCATGGCAATTTAAATATCCACAGTGTCTCATTCCATCGATTCCATGACTCAGTAACGGGGATCCAACTAACAAGCTGCCTCATTATGAAAAAAAATCAATTAAAAGTGCACCATATGATATGATGACGCTGGTAATAAATACTGCAGCATGTTGCTTAGAAGACATGTAGACTATGGCTGCAGTCTAATAGTCTTTTGTTCTTTGGAAGGTTCCTAAGTGAAATGGAATGTTCCTAAGTGAAATGACCAGGAAATACAGTATCTAAGTGGCAGCCATGATAAGAGCTGGTCAACCATGCTCAATGAGACATCCATTTTGTTTAACTTTTGTGACTGGTGCCCTATATTCCTTTTTGATTTCAATTACAACTTTTAAAGAAGTAATATTTTTTACCGGGTTGTCCATGTTTATATAGCCTGCATTAAACAACGCGGTAAGAACGCACGTGGCAAAGTGTCTAAGATACACTTTTAGTAGTCCATCTTCGGAACATTGTAGTTTAACCACGGCAGAGTCATGTCAATTACATCCGCCGTCGCATAATTACGTGCAAGTGCAAGTGCAAGTGTAAGTGCAGTTGGATTTTCCTAGCCCCACAGTTGTCTTTTCACAAGTCCTTATGAATTCTCCTTCACATCTTACCTTGACCTCAAGACGTTGGTTAGGAAAAGGACGTAATTTTTCTTTATTTATAATTTATTTCAAATTTATGAATTAAAGATTGAGAAGTTGTTCTATGCCCATCCTTTGTGTCCTGTCATGTGTATTATCTGTAGTGTATGGGTGTGGTTTAAAAAAATGTCACGTGGAAAGATTTCAGTGGAATGATTTCAGTGGAATGATTTCAGGGGGGTCATGCGATAATTTAAAATGTTGTAAAACTTTTTTATCTAGTTTTATATATGCATACCATTTTGGGTTTGATACCCACCCATGTGGCCTAACTGTAAGCATCCTTGAGCAGGATGCCTAACCCCTACAGTGCCTGCTCCTTTTAATACTTACAGTAGGTATTAAATGTACTCACTCTAAGTCGCTTTGTATAAAGGCGTCTGCTAAATGACCAAATTGTATATGCAATTTTAAAAAGAGGAGTGTGTACAAGGGGGGTCACAAACTATGAACCATTGTTTTTTGGAGTACACACACACACAGACACACATTCTCTCTCACCTTGTAATGACATATGGGGTAAAGCACATGACGAACGTGCCGATGAATGTGCTGATCTTCTTGGTGGCCCTTTGTCTTCGTCGTTTCTGTTCGTCCAGGCAACTCTGTCGCACGCTGCCAGAGGACACATGCTCATATTATCTACCCAGGCAGCACAGCCACGCCAATGATGTCACTCAAGACAAAAAGCTAAAGGTTTCATAAAAAGCTGTGCTTATTAAGTTGGACATTTTTCACTTATGTCAACATTTTGTTAAGAATAAATGACTTTATAGTGAATGAATAGAATATGCTTATATTTCTTAAATGAAGAAAACCCTAGATGATGAGGGAGACCTCAGACTATATCCCTATTCATTATATTTTTGACAGGCCTATTGCCTCACTTTCACGTGCTTAATAGTCACGTCATTGTTACAAGACTGGGGACAAAATAAACACAGTAAATATAGTAGCCTACTGTAGATGTCTAGATGTAAATCCCCCACGGATAACCAAGAAAAAGAAACGTGAGAACCTCTAGATTTTTGAAACATTTCATCATGACAGTCAAATAAGAGCGAACAAATAACTGTTTTTTTTATTGTAATTTTACCTGGGGTGAATATCCACAAGCAACACGAGCGTCTGCATGGTGATCACGTCGATGCGTTTACAGTGAAATCTCGCAACTTTCAACACTTTCAGGTAGGTCACGCACAACACCACCAAGGTGAGGAGGAACGTGAGCGAGTTCAGCATTATCGTGAAGATGAGAAACTGCGTCCTCGCGCCGCTCGCTCTGGCATTGCAAAGCGTGCATGACGCGTAAAGGTGATGGTACCCGACCCAGGAAAGGCAGGTGGCCACAACTGAGAAACAAAGCGAATGTATCCACGTATATGACAGCGCTATGACCGCGTCTCGGTGGCGTATTCTTGAGTGGTAGCTCAGCGGGAACACCACCGCAACCCACCTATCGATGCTTAACGCTGCCATTGTAAGCATGGAATTCGTGGTTAGAAAAGTGTCGAGGAAGCCCACAGTTTGGCAGACCCAGCTGCGTCCGGGATGACCCTTGGTTATCAGCCCGGTCAGAGTTAAAGGCATGTTAGTTACGCTTAACAACAGGTTGCAAAAGGTCAGGTTCAGGATAAAAAGCCCAGGCACCTGTTTACGAATCTTCGTATTATACAGAAAGCAGATCAGCACCACGACATTGGACAGCAACGACACGACAATGATCCCCAAGACCAACACAGCGGCAGCTACATCAGCTGTGTGCATCGTGGGGTTCGTGTGTTATGATCAAATATCCAGACTTTTGATAAGGGCATCCACGGTCCTGCTTCGAATTGTCATCTTGAGCTCCACTTAAAACATCTATAGGTCCAACCCATTGTCGTGCACTACAACTCCTCCGGCTCTAAGTGCGTTCAACCGATGAACTTGCCACAGCTTTCAAAAAAATCACAAAGGCTATCAAAATATGGGCAATTCTGACCCTAGTTTCATGACAGTGACTGAAATTAGAATGGCTCGTGTAAAGGTATGCGGTACTTATCAAGCATCCCCTCTCTTGTCAACGCCAGCAGGGGCATCCTGCCTTGCTGCGCAATTGCGCATCGTATTGATGGACAGCTTTGGAAACAATCCCAGTCGTTGAGTGTTCAAGCGCACTTATATGGTATGAGCTATTGTCATCATATAAAACACGTTGATGCAGCGCGCGTGAATTATTTAGCACCAAACATGCCAAGAATAGATGCTTGCGTAAAAATAGAAACAGACGCGCGATTACGTGGAATGATGTCATAAACGTCACGCTGGGCAAATATAGTATTTTTCTGGGGGCGGGGGTTCTATACACCACAAACACAGCTCTCCACGTGCTGATCTTATTGCTAAATAATCTCATTCAATCAATTAGCGATCAATGTTCCATTAGCTATTTTATGACACATATCAGATTCCACAGTAGTCTACAATATATGTAGGCCTACTTTATTTGTGTATAATGACAAGCTTTTCAGTGATTTTTTAGCAATTGTTTTTAATGTGCAGATGAAATCAGTCTAAAACCTATGTGTATACAAAACAAAACAAAAAAAACAGGAATAAGCATCAATACACTCAAATCTGTGCACAAATCTTTTTTAATTTGCAAGCTTTCGGCGTAGACCTTCTTCAAGGCATGAATAAATAAATAAATATAATATTGGCCTTCTGCCCTGATGCCATGTTAATCTATTTTTGATTGTGTTACCATTCTGTCTGTGAGCCTAAAGAGAACACTAACTAAATGTGTTTGTAGTTTTGCTTTACAGTTTATAGTTTCCAGTCATGTGACTGTTCCCAATATGGTATACCCTCCTGATGGTAAGTACATGAAAATGCTTCACCACCAGTTTTGTTGTCTTTGTAGCAAACATGCTACAAATCCTTTCTAGTGTAGGTGTGAAGATCAGGTTTCTGTGATATCTGTGATATCTGGGTATTATAATTAAAATTTTCCCCATTTACTCTCAGGTTAGATCCCATTCTGTGACCACAGAACAAAGTCATTTACTACTGTCACAGGCCACCATACATCTGAGTCCCTGCTGAAAATTTCAATTAACACGCTCAATGAGAGAAGACTTAGAAAGGAAGAAACTTTAAATTACTTATCTGCAGAAAATCATTTATATCACATTAGTTTTAGAACCAAATTTAAAAGCATCGATATGATCTATGGCAATTAATTAGGAGTGATATCTCTGTCCAGTGCTAAATGTAAGATAAACTAGGGTCTATTTGTTACAGGAGTCACCACCTGTGTGCCTATATAGCCATCCAATGAATTATGGGTCACCAATATCGGCTTCATAAATGTTCTAATTAAGAATTTTGGACTTTCCAAAGTGATGACAGTGAATGGTGTCTGCTTTCATGTTAAATTATATTTACTTTCACGTCTCATATACAGGAATTGGGATTGTTATTGATTATCTCTTTGATTAGAGATACCTAGTGTAAAATAGAATTACTATAATCAACAAATGCAACTCCCTACAAAGATTTCCATCATTAGGTATATGTATTAATACTGTAGCCATACTGCAAGTCACATATTTACAGTAGCCTACTGTATACGGTGTTCACCGACAATAGCTCAGTTCATCATTTTACAGCCATGTAAAGGTTATAAGTTTCTTCCATGAAGGAATCATGTCTCTTGTTCAGGAAAATAATTACCTTACAGTACACTCAAATGAAGAAGGAAACAAACCTTGGGAAGGACTTCAAAAGGATGGTTCCAAGTTCAGTGTGAAAAGGTATACACAGTGTAGCAGTAGAAAAAAGCCCTTAAGGCATAACAATGTGACAAGGATAATATTTTTTACCTTCCAAATATGAAACATGGCATTTGCTAATTATAGGAATACAGCATCATGGAGAAGGTGAAAAATGAAAAGCTTATCCAGTTATTCAGTAATAACTGGACTCTGGTATGGTCTCAGGAGCACCAGGTGTGAAATCCCCCGAAGGAAACCGTGCAAAAAGTGTCCTTTTACGTGTAGAAATGGACCAGTAACAGACCCTATTTCTGAGTTTGTGTAGAGTAGCTGGTGATGGGTGACTCATGCCTGTGAACAGATCAACACACGCTTGGCTAGTTCAGGCAGCCCCGACTGGCTTATGCACAATTTACAAGCTGTCTTCCTACATTAGTGTTTGTTTGTTTTTGCTTGGACAGCCGTCTCACCATAGGGCAAGCATTGCATGGGCAATCTTTGTCCAGTGTCATGGACTGGTTGCTTGACTCTCAGAACTACTTATGACAAGCTATTCTGTATACTGTATAAAAAAATAATTATTGGATCAAAGCTGATGCCTTGATTAACTTAATGGCAAGATTTGTCTTATTTGACCCTCCATCTTTCCCTTCAATGACCTATGATTCTATTTCACATCTTGAGCCATTTAGGGTCTTGACCACTGAAAGTGGCTTTGGGTTCAGTTCCTGTTTGCTTGTTTAGATTAGGCTTCATTTTAGTTCTCTGGTTCCCTCTCACTTGCAAAGACACACAGTTAAGCAAAGTAGAGTGTGAGTTTCTTAAACAGCTTAAGAGCACCATGATTCTACACAGGAATATAAAGGTCAAGAGTACAAGAATATTCATTTAAATTGTGTTATGGTGGATGTTTTCGTAGTTTAATTGGTGGATTATTATATTTGCAGCCCACCTGTGTTAGAATGGAGGTCCACTGTAGACACGTGTAAATTCATTTTATATACAGTATAAATAAAAGGCACTTGTGGAGGTGTGGGAGTGGTCTAGTGATGAGTGGGAGAGAGAGTGTTGGGGGTGTGGTTCACGGGACTACTGGATAGGGAGCAGGTGTATGCCATTGGGCTAATCACCCGTCTCCTTTGATAAGCAGGCAAGGCGATCAGAGTAGGAGGAAATCTAAGGACCCAGTCTCTGGAAAACTGGGTTTGGGATGTATGTGGCTAATCTTCGGATCAAGGAGAGCATCCGCATCTGATAATATGTATTTTTTTCTGCTGAGTTTCTGGCAATTGTATGGGCCACGTGGTGGATAGAGAGGGTCAAACCCCCTAAAAGTATCATCTGCTTCGATGGAGAGGTGGGGCCCGTCTGGACCTGCTTCTTAAGATTTTGTGCTGCCTGTTTAGGATCGTGAATATGGGCTGACATGTAGGTTTTTTGTGGGTACCTGGACACTTAGGGGTTGAGGTAAATGAAATCTCTGACAAATTGGCCAAGGAATCTCTGTTAAGAGAAACGATTGATCTGAAGGTTCAGTTGGGAAAATATGAAAACTTTAGCATTTGCAATGAATAATTAGCTTCGGTGGCAAAAAGAGTGGATAAAAGAACGAAGGGGTAGGCATTATTTCTCTCTGCAGTCATCTGTTAAAAGTAAGAGTTGGATGATACAATTTGGGACAAGGGATGATGATCACCTTGTATTAATGTTGGTGGACTATGCACGATACCCCGAAGCAGTGACGCTGTGCAGCACCCCGCTAAGAGTGTTGCACAGGGACTGTTTTAAATCAATGATCGGACGTTCGTACACAATGATAGCCGCAATTGGGATTAAGTGGTTAGACCAGTGGTTCTTAACCTGGGTTCGATCGAACCCCAGGGGTTCGGTGAGTCAGTCTTAGGGGTTCGGCGGAG
>JAODLI010000007.1:1833659-1839566 GCA_027575585.1 Percopsis omiscomaycus | reverse complement strand
CCCCCCCCAAATAAAGTAACTAACATAATAGTACAACTACAGCTAGCATAGGCTACTAATAGATGATGCTAATACAAATGCTATTATAATGATAATAAGAATACTTTATAAAAATGTGACCAATGAGCTACTATTTGACTGTATGGGCTTTGTGGGTTATGCACTGTGAGTAAAAGACCACACAAGCACTGCCTCAGCTCAGTTCACCAGACCAACAGATGTTGGATAGAGTAAAACAAAAAACACAGGGGGAAAAAACCCACAATCATTCATCAGCCCAAGTAGAGCAAACTGGGCAAGCTCCTCATTAAGTGGCATTAAGAGTGTGAAGGTTTATAATTATCAAATAAATCCTATTCAACACGAATGAATTAATCTGCGTGCCATAATTCTTCCCGGCTCTGTCGGTGAATGAGTCTTTTGTTCACCGCAGTGGGAAGGCTTTTGTGAAATCACACTACTGCATAATGATGCTAATCAAAAATTTGCATTTCAAGATAGAGTTGTGTATGTGTGTGTGTTGTTTCTGTATGCTGTATGTACGTGCACACATGAACATTTGTATGTCAGTGCACGTGTGCATTTGAAATAAAGAATTTAGGTCATTTTTATTGTTGTTATGACTTCACTTCATTTTAGAATATAAAACTATGTGACCAATTAAGACAGCTTTACATTTCTATTAACAATATTCTTGCAGTTGTACTGTGCTGTACAGTTTACATATTGTTCAATGAAACTATTTTGAGAGAATCTGCTAAACCTTACTTTTATTTTTGCATCTGCCTTTAAATATCACTGGAACAAGAACAATAAATTAAGAAACATCAAGGAACATTTAAGTTTTGGTAAATGTTGGTAAATGTTTGTTAAAGTCAAGTCAAAGTCAAATGTATTTATATAGCCCTTAATCACATTACAGGCTCAAAGGGCTGCACAAGCCCACATTTCACTTGGAAATCAAATGACACCGATACCATATCATTCAATTTGGAACATAAAAACTTCCAAATCCCAAGAAAAACTCGGTTTATTATGGGAGAGACCTGGGGAAGTGTTGTAAAAGTGAAAAGACGAGCACAGAACTCTTACAAAAAATACAATATATTATCTTCAAGAAAGACCTCACCACATCACCTCAACCCAACACACATAAGCACACAACATAAATACAAAACCTGGTATTACAAACACTTACAGAAGGCACAAGGTGGTCATATTAGATTCAGGTTTCCATTCACCCTGAAAGTGGCAGGTGTGTGTTTCATTGACCACCAAAGAAAACACGACTCCAATGCAGACTTCTTAATGTATTGAGCTTGACCCACACATGAATGCAGACAAAGAGACCAAGACCAGGCCCACTCCCTGTCTACTTAGCACAAGGCTGAAACCTTTGCCAATTAGAACCTGTTTGTTTGATGTGACAATTAACAAGGGGATACTTGGACATTAATCTCAATATGGCTTCACTGCTGTTCCTATTCAGATGTCCATCTGGGTAGCACACACTTGATGATTTGTAGTACAAACATGTCAAAGTACAGTGTGTTTGAGGAGTGGGATAGGGGTAAAAACAACTACAATAAACAAACGGATCAGATTTACAGATTTGCAACAAGGAATTTGTTGCCTTACAGTATTTTGTCTTTTTTAATTTAATTATTTTCTTCTTTCCGCATAAGATACTGCCACAAATGTTGGACTGACAGAATAGAATATTTTGCTTTGGTTAAATTACAATTAATTAAAAACCTGAAGTGGGTGTAACATTTGACTTTAATGTATTTTTTAGTACAATGAACGCTACATACACAATTTGTTTGCATTGTATGACATTCCAAAGATACATGTAAATTATAACTGTTCCTGGTTGTCATTGGTTGTCGAACCAACAAAGAGGACTGATATATATCAAGCGCATTATTAAAATGTCCAAACTAATATAGACAAGCCACAACTTTCTAAGGAACACATGTTCTATTGTATTTACATTACTGCTTGTACAACATCATGCTGCTTTGCATTAGCCTCATAAACAAATAGTGTTAGTGTATGCAAACCTGATGAGGAAATACGCCACCTTTCTCAACACCATCACTCATGTAATGCTTTAAACATCTTGACAGAAAGCTCCCGTAATGTGGCCTCGAACAAATGTGTTCTTTCTGTCTACATGTCCTCTTGACCTGATGCATCTAATCTCTGTACAGTACAGTACATTAAAGTACAATATAATTTAACCTGTTTGTAATAGCTGTCTAGATAGCAGATAAAAAAGTTAGTATTGGCCTGGCAAGTTAAGATTTTCTATGAGTTAAAAGTAAATAGAGAAGGTGCCTTGCCTTCATGAAGTTGTTTAATCATGAAAAACTATTATCATGTCATCAGGTGTAAACATATGATAATAATGTTAACTTGTCTTGGACATTTAGCTTGTTCATGAGATTGCTTAACTGAACACTAGGTGGTGCCCCACCTCTTCAACAAGACAAGAAAACATGCTATTTTAACACTGGCATGATAGTTATGCATATAAACTGTGGTGAAGTTTAATCTACCAGTGACAGCACATCACATTGATAGGTTATAAATTAATTAAATTGCCTTTCAGTCTGTTCATTTTGTTTATTCAAATGTAACATTAACTACAAAATAGCAATGGATTAGGCCACGCTACAGACACAAGACAAAGGCTGTTGTGTACCACATAATTAGCATTTGTTGTTAGATTTGGTGACACACAAATTAATGGACATAAATACTTCACACAATATGGAAAACATATATGCATGCATTTGCATAGGCCTACCCATTCACATACATACACATTCCCACATACGGACACACACTGGCCATAGGTCATATACTGTAGTCTGTCTCTAGGACATAGCCCCCCCCCCCCTCTTTCTCTCAATAACTCATAATAATGTGATCTAAGGAGAGAAAACTAATGCTCGTTGATTAAAAGGGATTCAGGTGATGAAGGCTCCAGTCTTGGTGCTAAGGGCATCTAGTTTCAGGCAGGCCCAGGGCGGCAGCTGGAAGCGTAATTACACTGGCTGATTTATACGTCATTAAGGCCTCCATATAAGTCACCCCTTTTGAAAAGAGCAGTTAAGCTACTTATACTTTTCACCAAACAGCGGCAATTCTGTATAAAATGAATGTATGCCGCTCCTCTGAGAGCATATGGTATATTTCTCACCTATTAATAATTCAAGTTGAATGAGCAAAAATTAGTTGGCCCAGTTACTGGCGCGTTTGTCCCGCATTAATTCCGTCGACGTTTTGTAAATGGGTCTATTACGCTAAAAACAAAGCGTACTCAATGACCGCGGTTTGCCGTGCTTAGGAAAAGAGAGGACCTCATTCGTACACCTGTCATTTTCTAACAAGGCACCATTATGGTGTGCAGAGAAAAGATATCACACCTTCTATTGTACCAATGTCCTTTCTCCGGAAAACCAACTGCCTAGAAATTGTGACCTGTTTAAGAGACCCTCTGTATTCCTCAAATGCCGCGTTTGCTTCTATCAAACCACTGTATTATATTAAGGCTTTCAAATCCAAGAATTAAAGAATTAGCATTTATATTGAGGCATTTATGAGGCTTATGTATGTGTTTTTTTTCTTAGCATTCTTTATATGCAAAGGGTACTGGGTAACTAATGTCTTTAGGATTTGACATCCAGGGTCTGATGGAAATCAAATGAAGTCTTCATTAGGAAATCAAATGAAGTCTTCATGAGGAAATCAAATGAAGTCTTCATTATTCAAGTAGCTATAGACTTCACAAGTGAACAGGTGTTCTTTTGGGCATATACACGTATACATTGTAACACCCCTTGACACCTTAGGTACACATATACTTCCCCAGTGCATATACTCACATGGGCTCAGCCAATCCCAAGGAAGAGATCATTGAGGCTGAGCACATGTTGTTTTAACCTTCTGTGCCAGTTATCCCTCTCACAGCTCCAAGACTTGGCAGCTAACTCTATTGTTTTTTTTTCTCCATGAAGCCTTGCCTTGTACAGTGGCCAGGGGTGAATGGTGTGGGGGCAGTGTGCGTCCATGAGTGTGTGTGTTTGTGTGTGTGCACGAAAGAGAGACAGAGCGAGTGCGTGTGCGAAAGAGAACAAAAGTGAGAAAATAATCTCTTCTCTCACGTTGTTGTTTCTGAAGGAGTACAAGCCAATGCTAAAGAGGAGTCCTATAAGAGCCGTATAGAAGCCTCCTCGCCTTGCAGTCATTAGGCCCGTAGGCTCACTAGGCCCTTAAGGGGAGGCACGCGACACGCGGCCCACACAACCCCCAGCTGAGCTCCCTTCATTGGGCTGAGCAGTGAGTAAATGACCCGACTTCCACAGGACCCTCCTTTTGCCCTTTCCTTTGGCTTCTCACCAACTGATGGAAAGAAAGAGCAGAAGGAGAGGGTGTTTTGCCGACTTTCTCCACAATCTCCATTGTAATCATCAGAAGCAGAGGGGAAATTTTGTAAACCCTGGCCAAGTCAAGCGACTGGTCACTGTGCTTCAACCTACATGCATGTAGATGTAAGCCGTTTTTCATTATGGTAAATTCTATAATTATTAGAGCCATTAGGGCGCAGGAAGAAACCAGGCATAGAGGGGTTGTGTTTCAAATGGTCCCCCCCCCCCCGCCTCACAAAAATAGGAGGCCAGTGACAAGTGAAGAACTGTTAGATTCGTATTGGCTGATACATATATAAACTTGTCTCTCCATGCACTAATTCTCTCTGCTTTTTTGCCTTGCTATCTCTTGCTCTGTCTCTTGAATGTCACCACTCTACGGGAGGATTTAACGTTGCTTTTAACCCTCACCACTTGATAATTACCTTGACATTTACCCTGCATTCAATCAACTTCTTAACAGCAGATTTAGTGCGCTGACTTTTTTTTTTATTGCACCAGCCAGCAGTAATTATACAGGTTATTAAGAGCCTTTGTGCTAATGCGTTTTTTACGTCGATAATATTCAAAATGCTCTGTTTTCCTGTATGGACCTGCACAATGTACATCGGCATGCTGTAAGGAAAAAGTCACCCAGGAAAGGACAGAAATACTATTAGACTAAGCATCCGATGAGTTGGGGCATGAGGAGTAGAACAGGGTAGCCCTGCCGCTTCCCCCTTTATTGCTCAGGTTATTATCACAACTGCTGGGGAATTGTCGAGACGGGGAGATAGGAGTGGCAACGATCCATCCGGGACCCGTTCATCACCGGGTGCCGCAAACCCCCTGAATAGAAATTACATCTGCATCTGAATTAGTAACATTATTCGCCAATTTGGCTCAGAGTGAACATTGTTCCATTGAAGACGGAATTAAATTAGAGAATGAGTGAGTCTTCAATTTTCAGATTATAAATCAGGGAATATAATTCACCTCCCTGTACCTTAAGGGCAATCACATTATCCTAAGCGACATTTTATCCCCGTCGCCGCCAAGCAATCTCGTCATGACGCAGAGTCACACACCGATCATGCTTCCTGCTGGGGAGGCAGAAAATACATCTTCTCTTCCAGAATTAGATGTGAAATACGAGCGTCGTCTCCAGCATTAGATCTTAATTTACATGAGATTTGACAGTCTTCACGAACTCATAAACACTGCAGAGAATAACTTTGTAAATCCGCTGTTTCCCATATTCGTATAACAGTTGGTTTAGAGTTGAGGACTACATAATAGAATAGAACAGTTTTGTAATATTACCAGTTACCCCTGGTAACGTTACTTCAGGACAATGGAAATCTTGTGACAGCGAGACCAATGACATAATTCCAAGTATTCCTGAGGTAAACTGACTTAAACAGATGGTGTTTTGGTGAGTAATTTGGTGTAGTATTTCATTTCCTTCAAAACCTTAAAACAAGAAAAATGT
>JAODLI010000007.1:1786630-1813763 GCA_027575585.1 Percopsis omiscomaycus | reverse complement strand
CACACACACACACACACACACACACACACACACACACACACACACACACACACACACACACACACACACACAGGGTACTTTCCCTAATGGTATATCTGCTCAGAGCAATTGTCTCTTGGGTTTTTAATTAAACAGCACGGCACAATGTACAACCTGGCTGCACTTTTAACTTCCATTTGTTTCAGGCCCATGGATGTTATAGGGAGGCCGATAGCAAATAAAGGGAGAATCAATGGGCCTTCATTAAAAGCAGCAGACAGTCTTTTGCCTGGACACAGCTTAATTACAGTTTCACTGGCATTTGCTTTAATTGGTGAAAATAAAGGGAGTGAAGTGGAGTGAATGGAATGTATTAGCATATCTATCAGTAAGAGAGGCCAATAGGCCATGTCCAGCCTGACGCTATAAAGCTCAACTTTAACCTCACACACGCACAAACATGCGCACACACACAAATGCACGCGCACAGACACACACTACACACACACACAAACACAAACACACACATGCACATGCAAGCAGACACACATATCCATAGTAGAACATGACATATTAGAACCACATATTGCCAGATTCATGTTGCTACACTTTTTGCTACTCAAATATAATGTGGCCAAAATAACAATCATTAAAAAAAAATACATAAACATTAAATAATAAATACATCATTATTGTTACGAATAAAACAAAAATAATGACAAAAAAGATAATAAATAAATAAATAAATAAATATTGAAATATTGAAATATGTAAAAATACAAAAATAAATTTTTTAGAACTCCTGAAAAGCCTTCACTAAGCCCTGCTCTCGGCCTTGACTGTGACAGATAGCCACAGCAGATCAAGGTGTCCTCAGAGTGCCTCAGCGACAGCAGAGCGGAGGCAGTTTGAGTCCCGTTCAGTTCCCCCCAGCAGCTACTGTCAGTTTGAGAGGGGTTCCAGGGTTAATAACACAATCATTAGCGAGACGAGGACGGGCGACAGGTGTAAGCACGTATGCAGATGAACCGTCATCATTAGTCCTTGTCACACAAGCTGAACCGGCGTGTTCTACAGAGAAAGCACTTCAGATATGTGTTCATGAATATCTACCAGATATTCTCTGCCACATCGTTGGTATGGTAGAGTATGCTATTTTGAACATAAAGCCCCACAAAAGTGACGTGTTCCATCTGCCAATAGAAGCTTGGGTAAAATGGCCACACACACTGCAAGGCGGGACAGGGCAAAGTGAGCAAAGAATGAGTCCCGTTGTTATTGAAAAGATTGATTTGTAACTTGCCGTGTTCCCATCTGTCGTGGTTATGTGAATTTATGGCTAAACGAGTTAGTAAACACTTTGCCCCATTGTCTGTTGTTTTGATAATCACCCATAATAGCATCCACCATCAGTATGGTCTTTAAACCTGATTTAGGAGTTAATGGAATAGGAGGGAGAGGCAGTCAGTATATGCACTGGGCCTAATGTCATTAGAAATGTTTGCGGAGGCTAAATTAAATCAGTCGTAAATTGTGCTCTCAAGTCAGCCAGAAAAACCCTGCCTCGCCGGAGAGGGGTGGAGGCGAGGGGGGTGGGGGGTAGATTCATATTTTAACCTCGCGCAGAAAATGCACTTAAACAGATTAAAATAAAATAGGGGACCGTGTGGATGGATGGGAATGGTAATTGCTGGTGCTTTAATGGTTTCCTGTTAGGAAAGTCGGGCTGAAGGCAGAGCTATTTTAAAGTTGGAACGGTGCTTGAGGTCATAACTTTGCGAATCTGGTGATAAAGCCCTTGTCACTAAACAGTAGATTAGATATTTAATGGTGGGGGGTTTGGGTGAAAACAGATGTTTTTGGAGGGTTTTCGGTGTCCAGCATGTACAGCTGTGTTGCTGAGCAGGTGTGGGTTGAAGTGGACAGCTTTTGACAAAAAACTATTCAGAAGGATGCGTCCCAAGAGAGAGACAAACCACTAATATGTAGTGTGTGTGTGTGCATGTGCTCTTGTATATATCTGTCTGTGTGTATGTTAACCCTTATTCTGTTTCCATATTACTGTCAGTGCAGGCATAGTGTTTGTCTGCCTGCATCAAGTCGCTCATCACACAAAACAGCACAGATGATAATGATACCGGTAAACCCTCTGCAAATTCCCAAACATGCATTAAATTAAGAACATGTCCTTCCCTAAATCTTACACTTAAATTAAGAACATGTCTTTCTCTAAATCTTACTCAAAGCTAGGAGAAAGAAAAGGTTTTGGTATCATGTACTTTAATATGGTTACACTATGTAAACCTTGTCTTATTATGACTTGAATTAGAACATTGTGACGGTAACCTATAGGGTGGGCCAGTTACTTACAGTCGTGTCATAAAGCAGAGCAGAGATGGCTCACCCTATATCTTCTCTCTATATATCATCACTTTCATCTCCTAATCTATTTACTGGTGTCCTGATGCAGCCATTTTATTTCAATCTCACATGAAATACCTTAGATAGTGCATGTATGTAACTATTAATAGCTAAGCTTTCCAGTAAGACACACAATACATACTATCAGATACGTACACACACATGCTCTTATATAACATTTAAAATAATAATAAATACATAAAATCCCTGAATCTCCTCTCTCTACCTTGTGTGTGACTTTACCCTCAACCCTGGGTTCACGTGTAACACGGCACCATTGGCTTGAGGAAAAACTCCGGCCCCCATATTCAGCTATTGTGTAAATTAACAAGGAAAAAAGATGTGCAGATAGAATGGCAAACATGCAGATGATGACATATCCAGACACACACAAAGTATGTGTCATTACTCAATGCCAGTCGAGTTGTCAGTTAAACAACTGTTTCAAAAAATGACTCCCTAACTTCTGCACATTTCATTCTTTCTTTCCTTCCTTCCGAACAGACAATGTTAGCCTGTGTCTGACTGTGTCATTTAAAATGTATTCTATTAAGACATTTAAGACATTTAATTAAGGACTCCAGTGTATGCATTTGTTTGGGTGTAGAGGATTAAAAAGGATTATGAAAATGTACCTCACATTAGAAACTCTACCCAGCTGGGTTTCGTTTCCCTACCTCTTACTTTACCAGCGTATCTCTGCAGAGATCACAGCATTGTCCATTAAGACAATTGAATCAAACTTATGAAAATGTTAGAATAATGTCATTTTCCAACATTTCATTATCTTTGTTTACTAAACGGCGGTGCAACACAATAACTCTAACTATTTTCTATTGAAGATTCGCACAGAAAACTGGAAGAACTTGGAAGGCCCAAAGACAGATCTGTCCAAATTTGGATTTTGTTTCAGGTAAATTCACAACAACCCTATCATGTGAAGTGGGTATTCAAAGAATAACCTGTGGAGGGTTTTACATGTATCAGAGAAGCTCTCTAAGGCTGAGCTAAGGTCAAAGGTAGTGCCAAACAAGAGAGCTATGGCTGTTACCCCGTAACTGAAACCTTGACTGGGTTGTCAGAGTGCCAAAGGTTGATGTGACAAAGAAGTACGAGGTGACAGAGATAAAAAAAGAAAAGTGTACGCATTGAAAAATGCACAAGAACGTGTAGAATTGACTATGTTGTTCCCTGTGTTACAGTATATGCTGGGGGCAGAAAGCTCACTGGGTCAAAACTGTGAGCTCATTCTCCTTTGTACAATGTCTGCACCCCCAGGGTCCCCATGTACTGGTAAGGAAAGATATCCGAATTGGCTTTTTTCTAACACTTTATTTTAGCCTCAAAGAGTTTTTGGCTGACTGTGGATTACAATGTTTTCAGTTACAAAAACTCACCAGTCGAGTGAACCAGAAAGAACAGGTAATTTCTTGTGTGTTATGAATGTTCCTTGAACAGAACAACAGAAATGTACCTCTGCCTTCATAATGAGCACAATGCGTCTGCGGTTGGGGACAAGCCCATGATTGAGAAACAGTTGACATTGTAATGAATGTCATTACATAACTGGTTGACTATTGCATGACCTTCTGGTTTTAAGCTAACAAGCGTGTGATCACCTTTCACACATTGGAACAACGTCTTTCAGGTGATTTGAGCTTCACAAACAACCTATTCAATAACAACAGCCCAACCTCTGATTGAAGGCAAGGGGAAATCCACAGGTAAGAGTATAGTCAGCAATCCAGTTCATGTCCCTGGGACCAAGCCCAGAGAATGTTTAGGCACACAGTCAACAACTCCTGTCCTTGCTTATCTTAAGAATGTAAACCTCTATAAGCGAGCGCTTCATCTGTAATTCTATTATGAGTTGGCCGGTTGTCTCAAAGTGTCTGAATAATCTAATGTAACGCAAAACCAGCCTTGTCTGCGACACCAAATACTTGTGTTAGGACAGGCGTCGCGACTGCCGCCTTGGACGATGAGGAATTCTTTGGCAGACAGAATGGCTAGACCACACCAAAACCAGCCAGTTACATTCCTTGCATGATTCAGACGTATCTCTTTCTCCCGTTGGGACAGACTTGAGAGGTTTGATCAAAAGGCCCATCATCCTGAAGAGTTGAGTTTGGATGCGAGGTGGACAAAGGTAGAACCGAGATCTGTTTGTTGTTGTTGGTTGCTGTTGTGTGTTATTATTTTCATTTGTTGAAGGAAGGAGAGATGAATGGAAGGATAAATGGATGATGGGTGGGTGGTAGAGAGGGGGAAATTCCCCCGTCTAGCTGGAATGGGATGGCGAGCTTGGGGAAGGTTGGAGGAGCGATGGAACACCTGATGTAAAGGGTCCTGTCAAACCCAGGACAGGGTAGTCATTGTCTTCCCAATAATCACTTACTGGACTTCTTCTTCCCATTCTTTCTTCAAAACCACCATTCTGCCTTGATTTACAGTTCTCAAAATCTACTGGACATTAACAAAATTAAAGTAAAAATAAATAGAAAATAAATCTTGAATCCACAGTATCTTGAATCCACAGTATCTTGAATCCACAGTATCTTGAATCGCATTCCCACTGCAACCTTATACAGTTTGTCAAAGAGTATTATGGTTTTATGCTTATTGGAACCTGAAAACTATTTGAAACTACTCCAAAACCGTGACAGCTATTACAATACAAAAGAATGTCTATTTTACCAAAATGACTGTTGTCCTTGAGTCATCACGAGAAAGGTACTAAATTCTCTAAAATATATGGTTAGATTTATCTGGGTATAGTTTTGAAATGAAGATAAAGAGATACCTCATCCCTTTGAAGGAAAACACGATACATCCTGTATCGGGTCACCTAATGGAGGAAAGTTCATACCTGGAAGTCCTGGGTATTCTAAACTGTACTCTCCATCCAAGACACAACACCAGCTACATCTGTACACTTTACCGATGATGCTGCCAAAATGAGCAGATCATGGGGTTTTGAGCTTTTTGAAATCCAGATTTCATTCATTGTGTTAATAGTTTGTACCGTTTGCATGTTCTCTTTCCAATTAATGATGCAGTGTAGCACAAGTAGTACATCCTTTTACCTGTCATGTCAGTTAAGGCCAATGAATATTCTCTGCTTTGCCAGGCTTTATCCAGGCTGCTCAGGAGGAGGTATACTGTAGTACATGCCTTTTGAGATATTTCTGGAATGTCCGTGGTTACGATAATCTGAATCACATTATTGTACAACCCACAGGAGCCCGAGACATATTTCTTAGCCCACAAGAGCCAGGGAGATGACAGGTGCTTCAATTTAATGAATGAGAAGAGTTGTCTTTGATTGAAAAATTCTTTTAGGTTATGCTAAATGATGACCAAATTGTTTCTGAGGTTACATTTTTCTCTCTGTAATAAGAGTTAATGGCTGGATTTTCTTACTATTCATCAACGTAAAGTATAAATACAGTACTTTTACAGTATCTTTTATTTTAATTTTTATGGAATTTGTAAGCCAATCCCTGAATTTTAGGACAATATTATCTTTTCATATGCCATCTGTCTTTGAACTATTTCTTCAAACAACCTTTGAGCTGCCTCTTATTTGTAGAAACGTGGGCTGTTTTTTTTTAACCTCCCCTTCAGCCAACAGAGCCAACCTGACCCAATCAATTCAACTCAGCATTCTTAGAGCCAATCATAAATCACAGAAAAAACACCTGAAAAAAAGTGACAACGGCAGGGGCCCGACAGTAAATAAATGTTTGTTGTTTCTTTTCCCGTCCATGCTTCCCACCCTCTTTCTCCTTGTAATAGATGGGGTTTTGTTGGTGGTACCCTGTGGGCAGGGAGACTTGTTTACTTGGGTGTAGTCCCCCAGCCTCGGCAGGTCTCTGTAGGGGATGTTCCTCCACTCCTACCATATAGCTACGAAAGTTAATAGCATGCAGTAGACATGTGATTTATACTGGGCCAGGCAGACTACGCTGTGCTGTTGGCCTACTCAACCAGCACTGTTCATCAATTAAGACCACATTTGGAATTCGCTCCAAAGCTTGCCCTGGTGGATGGTGATTTTCCAAATAAATACTTACCCAAGTTTTCAAAGTAACTGCAGGCAATATGTCTGATTTCAAATTTCATGGAGTTCCTGGTGTGAAACTTTTGCGAGAAGGGTGGATACAACAGAAGGGGATTCACAAAATCAATATGTGACAGCTTCTGTACAGTAAAAAATTCCCTCTACCCATGTGAAAATATTGAAAATTCATAAATGAATGTGGGCAGTTCCCCATAAATATTTAACTTAGAACATCACTGCCATGTTATTCATGTTTCATCAGATGTGTGTATATGCCTAATTTGGTTTAACCTTTAAACAAAAATTGAAAAGTTTTAAATGTTCAACATTTTAACCCAAATCAAAGAAAATATCTTCCAAAATGTAAAACTGTGAACTGTCCTTTTCGGTCCTTCCATTTCATTCCCTGTATCATTCGAGTGTATCATTTGGTATTGGCACAGTTTTGCCTGTCTAATTTGTTATTTAGGATCAAATTTCATCTTATAAAGAGATAAACAATTATCAGAAATTCTTAAAAAAATATTTTTGTACTGGCAGCAACAGGCTTTTACTGTAAACTGGATATCTTGAGTTGAGATTACAAGGTGTCTGGTTTTGGAATGGAAAATGAGAAGTTCATGCTAGTTGGCAGTTATGGTTTCCATATCGGGTTTTTTAGAAGAAAAAAAAAATCAAGACACAGACATAATCCCTGTTGTGTCAGCTTGCGGTTGGCAAATGATAGTATATTGTCTGTGTGTGCGTATGTGTGTGCATCTGTGTGTGTGTGCGTGTGTGTGTGTGCATGCATGTGTATGTTTGTGTGTTACTGTGCTGTGGGAGTGTGTGGGTGAATGTGTGATTGTATGAGTTCATGAACGTGTGTGTGAGAGCATGTGTGATGCTTGTCCATGTGGGTGTGTGTTAATATATCCTTTCCATCTCACAGTCTGCCATCCAGTATTGTCCCAGCAAAACAAGCTTTACCAGAGAGAACCATGACAGCACTGCAAGGTTTAATTTGACCACAACTGTTTACAGCTGCCAATATAGGAACTAAAACCACAATAAATGCATTAAATTGCACCTGGCCTTGTGTCATGAAAAACAAGGTGAGTGGACACAGGCTGTGTAGGTGATGCTGGCTCTCAGTATTATTACATGTCTGTCTTAAGGGTGCCCATTGGATTTAATCAGCCTCTATTACCTGCTACCCTTTTTACAGTTAAAATAATCACCTCCAATTACGGACATAAAGGAGAGAGCTGACAAGAGAGTCAGAGGAAGAAAAATCACACACACAAAGTAATTTCTCCCCACCTTGTCTTTTGATGTTTTGGGATGTTTGATAAAAGCACTGAGAGTGTCTGGCATGACCCTCATGTGTTGCCGTATCAACACTGAACATGGAAATTCCCTTTATCAAGCACTCAAGATAGATATGCGGATATATACGTATGTACATGCACACATAACAAAAAAACACCAGCATATGTCCACAGCCACACACGTACACTAACGCTACTAACATATGCAAACGTAAACAACATATCTGTACGCATGTACAAACACAGACACACACACACACACACACACACACACAATAATATGCACACATACAATAAACACGTACGCACACAACTACACTGTAACACCTACTGTACACACAAAGCAGACTTACACCAAGCAAACGTAGGGCATACATACAGCAAACATACAAAAATCTGCGCACACACACACGTGCACACACAATACTACATTACACAGCCACCATTAACTAAATAGGTCTGTTCAATTTATTCTATGTTGCACATGAAAGAAAAAGTGAAAATAATTCTAAAATTGACCACCTCTACAAAATGAAGAAAATAGAACCATGAGCAAAGAGGGAATTGTGATCTACTTTAAATCCGCCGAATGCCGCTGATAAAATAAGAGACACCATTACTGTAAATGTGCCTTTGAAATAAATGGGCCCAATTACTGAGATGGCTGTGGCTCTCTAATCAAGCTTTTGTCAAGGCAGACAAACATGGTGGAAGAACACTCAAATGGGGTGAGGAGCAGGCCGTTGATACAGACAAAATCATTCAAAATCATCTATCACATTAAAGTTAAATACGCATAAATGTTAGTTGGAGCAGGGAACCAGCTGAAGGAGGGGGTGGTGGGGGGGGGAGTGAAACTGGAATGGCCATTTGTAAAGATGGACAGGTGGGGGGGTGTATTTACTGCAGCAGCAGGCTGGTAGGTAAAACATTAGCGGGACCATTTTAAAAATACAGGCTGTATGATTGTGATTAATATACACAATATGAACATTAGCAGTAATCATTACATGCTCAGTTACATTAGCTGTTGTGTGCAGGAAATAAGTCACATTAAATGGGTTTAGGAGGGTTGTTTTGATAATGCCGTGCTGTCGAGTCTCCCTTTTTTAATTAGCGGGTCAGAGGCTGTAGCTCAAACTCTCTCTCTCTCTCATCCCTCTTCACAGTGAGCGATGCCGACCCTTCCCACAGCAATACACAGCACACTCTGGATCTCCAGTCTGAAATACAGCCGGGCTCACTTTAGCTGATGATTGAAACAGAAAGAGCAAAATGTGCATACAAACCATGTCGAGTTGAGATCTTCTCATTTAAGGCTCTTCACCATTTAAAATAAAACCTGTACCTTTCAATATTATTGAAAGGTATAGGTTTTATTTTAAATTGTATGCAACCAAAAGATGTCACACTGACATCTGGGATATCACCTGAAAGATGTTAGTTGTTGATTACCATGTAGAAACTGTTGTGAAATGAATGCCCCTTTTGCTAGTCCCACTACACAAACCTGTTATCGTAACAGAAGATAAGAGGAACCTGTTCTAACTGTAAATGGTTTGTTTGGTTGCTTTTTGTTAGTGCAAGTTAGATATGTTGGTAACAATACCTCCAAAATGTTGCTTGATCTCATAAGTCACTTCTATTCTTTGTGCGGAGATCGATCCGGACAAGAGACAGACCTATCAGAGGGAGGTCATATGTGATTTCGGTCACAACAGCTTGTCAAGGGGTAAAGGTTAAGGCCACCAATGTCTGTCAAGGCCCAGACTGGGGTCAAGAGGTCTCAGTCAGGGTCATGACCCCTGGTGGCCCTCAAATCTGACACATCCCCAAGTTTTACTCGTTTTTCCCTGACTCTGCGAGGATAAATGTGCACAACAGTTTCATATAAAAATGTTTTAGGATAAGCGGTACGCAATTTGAGAAGGGAACTAAAACTTCCAACCTAAAGAGGGCAATTTAATCGAAAGTACAGAAACGTATAGCCTGATTAGTCTAAAAAGCAGCCTTAGTTGGTGTGTTAAACATAACGGATTGTAATGTGTACTGCCACCCTACTGTACTATTCATTCCTTCATTACTATTTTATACGTGCGTATGATTAACGCTCATTGCTCCTTTCTAGCTCCCAATCTCTCGGTTGGAGGCCCCCACTAAAGACAGCTCAAGTTTGAGAGATGCACTTTTTTTCAGTCATTTAAATTCTTACACTTCCATTTACCCGCCTTTTAATTTAGCATATAATGATGCCATTACAATAGAATCCATCTGGAATTTCTGTGGAAGCGGCTAATGCGCCGTGGCTTTTTGCTGCTAATGCCATTGGAGCTGCATTGGCAACAGATGCTCTGAAAGCAACAGAGACATTCTTTCTCAATATCATTACAGTCATGCCCATGTCTAGGATAAATGTTGCTACTTGTTCAGGACTGTGATACCTGCAATGGGATTGTAAAGGATACACAGCATGCTGCCTCATTGCCAAGGAATTCAGTCTGTTAAAGCCCTTTATTCACATACTAGTAACTTGCTTATATTTTGAAGTATATTCTGCATCTCAAGAGTGAGTAAGTATTTAGTAAGTATTTGTAAGATATAAGAACTTAAAAAGGGACATGGCTTTAAGTAAAGCAAAGGTTTTCTACCAGTTTTTGAAATAACTATACCTAGAGTTTAAATGGTATTATTAAGCATATACAGTTTAATTAACATAATGAAATCGCAAAAGGTACGCCCCTTCTCCCTACACAGTTTTCTACACCTAACAATGAACACATCTTATGCTAAACAAAATTTAGGAAGGAAGAACTGAAGTTACTCTATGGAGATTGTGCTTCCCATACACTGCAACATGCATTTTTATCCTTAGCCGCTTCAATTATGTTAATGCTTCATTTTTCAGTTTCAATTCCTTTTCAGTAATTATTGTGATTAATTTTCTCCTGTTTTGAATTACTATTCTAGTGGATGCTAGCACTTTAAAGCACTCATTAATTCCCAGTTAGACCGGTGGGCTCAGTTGCTCCAGTCCTGGTTGGTTTTGTAGCACTTTGTGCTTAATGTGCTAATTGAGAGAGATTGGGTTCGCTCTAAAAACAAAGTAGTCTAAGTTTGCAGTTATAGATGAACCAGTAACTTTCTTGAGCCCCATGAGTTTGAACATCTTGCTAATGTGTTGTCCACGCTTATCTTCAATCATTCAATATGCCCAACACAGTCTGTTCTTTTCTATTTCTGCATTTTATGTCTCTTCAGTGCATTGTGACGACCACTCGAGTAGCATTAACAGCTCACTACTCCATTAACCCAAGACTTGCATTGTCTCTAACTCAGTTACCACTATCAGAAGATACGTGCTTCAGGCAAACATGAGTGCGATTGAATATAGGAAAAATAGAATGCTTTCATGTCCTGATGCGATCTCTTCAAATGGGGCCTGGGACCTGGAGGTGAAATAGTGTTTCCCCATATTTACCATACATGCTTTTTTATCATTAGATGAGAGCCCCTAAGAGACTCTCTGCCTGCAGTCTTTAGAGGTTCTGTAAGAACAGAAGTTATATGAATACATCTTATTTTTTCTTTTTTTCTATCAATGACATTCTATTGATCTTTAAGGCCCTGTGTACTCACCGGGGGTTTCGAGTTATTTTAGTATGTACGCGTCCTGATTAGGGGTGCGTTCAGTATACAGAACCCAAGCTACGTTCTTGAACTGGCTCTCAACTATGTTTGCTGCGTTTCGTGGCCGTGACAGATCAGAAAACAATTGCTTTGTTTTTAATCAGCCATGCTGAACAATTGTATTATCCAAAGCAAAACTCCTCCTTGTTGTTTAGTTCAATTCTTTGAAGGTAAAAAGTACGCAACGGCCGTACTGAATGCACCCTAGGTCTATAATCAACCAACTCAAACCACTTGTGTACAGAGCCTTCAGATAAATACAACAATAGGCTTAACTCTTGTGGCTATGCAATGTTGTTCACAGTTGAGTGAATAACACAGGAAGATGAGTTATCTAGTGTCTCCAGAGACAAAATAGCAGTGTTTTCAAAACTACACTAAACGTATGTCAGTTGTATTAATGTCTGCTCAATGTCAGTTGTTACAGCATATATTGTTTAAAATAAAGTTCATCACGACATCGATCTTAAGTTCTACATAGTTTGTGTGTGATAGTGAACATAATGATATCTGGTAAGGCTGGAGGAGGGTTTGTCATCTCAGTTCGTATGTTGCTTTAACCTCCTTCATGTCTCAAGAGATTGGACATTGGCAAAATCTATTAGCACCCCTTTAGAAACACAATGCCATGACAATCACCCTATCTAGTGTTTTGTCCGGGGCCACTTCCAACTATATTGAAGCAACAAGATGAAAACCACAGTGCTTTGTGCACAAATGGATACTTGCTTATTTCATTGGACACTTTTCATCTATATGGAAATTAAGTGAAGTGCTCTTGAGCCTTGTTTGCTTGTTTGTTGTCTAGCAAGCACAATGGATAGAAAATACGAATCTCTGATAGGTTGAGAACTTTGGGAGATGCAGCTCTTGAGACACTATTTCTGGGCAAAAGGAACTTCATGGGAAGGATGACAGAGATGTTCATTGTGACAGATATGTAATAAAGTTCCACTATCGCTGTTTAGATTTGATCCTTAGAAGCCTTGCATCACTGTGCCGTTTTCTATTACTCCTGGGTCAGAATACCTGTGAAATAATGCAAATATTTCTACTTATACAACACATGGATACATGGAGCTGACATTGGCTTTTATTGATTTGATACTGTACGTTAAATTATTTTCTTCTTTTTTATAAACTACATATAGTTGTATTTTTGTAACCACTTTTTTGTAACCGACATTGTACAGAAAATGCAAATGTTGCACCTATTTATAACAAGGAGATTATTGAAGAGTTCTAACTGGATTAGGAAGAAACTGTAATTTAAAGAGATGTGATGTCTTTGTAAAGGGGTTAATTGATCAAATTGTCCAGCCCATTAATGAGCAGTGCCCTGTATGGAGCATTGTTTTTCATTGGCACCCTAGATTTCTCAAATGGAGGAGGAGATTTGTAGCAGGTTAAACAAATGAGGGGAGTTCAAGTAAGGAGCCTTTGAAAGAGTTAGTGAGATCAAACATTACACAGGGATAGAATAAGCACCGTTTTACACCCGCATTCCCTATTCTTTTAATTCTACAGGTGCATGCACCACTTGATAGAAGAGAAGCACCTGAGACTTTTCAACTACACCTCCTCTATTGCTAACCCTTTCTATTCCACTCCCTGGCTCAGAGTGGGGACAAAGGGTCCCTTGTCTTATGGTCATGCCCAGTGCCATCGGGAAGTTAAGGCGGGGAGAACTAGGAAGGGGCAGGAACAGGACTCCCAACTACAAGGTAACAAGGGAAAACCTATCCCTCCTGGAATTATCCTGATACTGGAGACACAGGGCTCTCCAGACAGTAGATCAATGGGTCTCTCCGGGGAAGAGGAGGTATAGGAGGAGGGGTGCAGAGCAGGATATTGCCCAAAGAAAGTGTGCCACACTGTGTCCAAATTATCCTCAAAGTTGTGGGTGTCTGGTTACCTGTTCAGATGCTTCAGGTTGAATTTTCACTTGCCTGGTTTGGCTGTATGCCCTTGCAACGCCTACCCAGGATTGGTCTTTGAAACTAGTTTTAGAGATTACAATTACATTAAATTATCTTACAAGCATGTTCCTGAGCTCTGCCACACACCATAGCTAGGTGCAAAGTTATTTGTAAAAAAAATTCCTTTGTAACCATTGTTAAAATTCAAAACCTGCGTCTCTTGGTATGTCTCTTCTATACATTAAACTGTCAGCCTTGCATATTCTGACAGAATGTCTCTGTGGAGGTGTGTGTGTGGTTTAGCTCTGTCTGGAGGGGAGAGAGTGTTGGGGCTGTGGTTCACAGAATGCATGGGGATTGGGAACAGGTGTGTGTCGCTTGCTAATCACATCTCCCAAAGAGTGGGAAGAATGTGAATGAGGAAGTTACCTATTGAACCTTCCTGACATATTAGAACTGCTCTGTGCTACGCTGTTAAATGCTTGCTGCTTGGAATATTGGAAATAAAGTGTACAGACGCGGTATGCTGTAATCAAACTCCCCTGGTGTTCTTGCCTATATTATATTATATTGTCATTTAAATGAGAAGATATGAAATTGATCACAGGTGAGAAACCACTTAAGCTCTAACCCACAAATCTTTACGATGTAAGGCTATCTGAGCGCAATTCTTTGAATGTTTTACAAAACAAGCTCAGAAGTTAGAAAGAAACACATCATCAAGACAGGAGTGAAAGTTCTATGTCTTTATAATTATTTTTGAATTCTGTAGATGAATTAGTATTTTAAGTGTGTAGAGGCATCTTAAGTACGTAACAAACCTTTTCGAAAAGCACCCTAATTCAAGGTGACATCAGAGCAAGGTCAGCTAGCAATTTATGGGTTAGAAAAAATGGGTTAGAAAAAAAACGTATTTTCACTAGCCAGTATGGAACATTGTGTGAAAAAGATATGTTGATTTGTCTCCACATTAATGAAGCTTTCTTTTAACATTTTCTTTGTATGTTAGCCCCTTCTTTACAAACAAATTCAATGGGACATAGGCTCTCTTGTTTTTCTTTATCCACCAGTGCACATTGCTTTCCTCCGCGTCTGTTTTTTGTCAAGCCCTTATCAAAGCATTAGCTGTCCTTTTTGAGCCAACACATATTGGAAATGAAAGAGCAAAACTCTCTTGCCCCCCCCACCCCTCCATTCCCAGCCACCCCTATAATGCCCTCTTGTCTAGTGCCATGCTTCGAGCGAATGTCATCATCCAACTTCTATGAATGAGTGGAGCGCGCTTGCGTTTCATATTGATCTGCTCCCTTTGTGAGGCCTTCCAAGCCTGTGATAATTAGCATCGTCCATTAGCGACTTTGCGGCGCTAACATTCCCATTAAGAGTCACAGCCCCTGTTTATTTTTTTCTGTGATCATTCATAGGGTTCTTTTTTCAAAGAATAGTGGAAGGAAATGGTGAAAAATACTCTTTAGACGGATGAAAGTGGAAAATATGAAGTGGGTGTTTAAATGCATTAAAAGGTATCTAAATTTAATTAACACTGTTAATAGCTGGAAGGTTTGCTCATGCGTTGAAAAAGAACAGAGCTATCATTTTGAGTATGCTTTAAAAAGGTACTTTAAACAGACATTGTAGAGATATGTTTCTTTTCAAATCAAAGTACACTTACACTGTTCTGTTCACCCACGTTCTGTTCACTCACTTTGCCAACAAATCCAAGATGAACAAATTTATATTAATTAGTAACAACCCTGGATCTTAAAGTCACGTCATATTTTTATTCCAAAATAAGTATAGCACAAAATGTGTGAAAGAGTAACACAATACAGTACAAAAAAAACATTTTTTAACTGAATCTAATTTCCACACCTAATACAAAAGTGGTAATTGTTTCTGACCAATATTGAATCAAACTATTCAGTTTATAGTTCTTGTGATCTCCATTGTCGAGACTTAATAAATTATAGAGGAAACAAACAGGGACATCTCCAAATCACCTAAAATGTGTCCCTTGAAATCTGTAATTATAACACTGCAAAAGAATCTCAGGAAATGTATTTGTATTTTCTTGTTTTCATGAGAGATATAGCTGTAATCCACTTATTTCCTTCTGCGGAGAAGGACAGAGGTGGATTACTGCAGAATTGTCTCTTTATTTAATTGTTTTATTTGATTTTGTCACAGTTGGAAGAGATTAGAAAATAAGGCCCAGGTCAAAAGTGACCGGATTTCTGCTGTAAATGAGAAAGTGCTAACATTGGATACATTAAGGCATCTACCTTGCTGTTGGCATTGTAGAATCCTGATGTAACATAGTAGCCAAAATAAACATTTCGGAGACCAGACAAAGCATCATAGAAAAAAAAAAAAAAAACAGAATATTTGCTGTGACGTAATGGATGTTTCTTGTACTGATTGATAAACAAGAGATTCACATCTACCTGTTTATACTTTCACTGTTTACGGTTTGCTTCTCATCTGGCAGGCAAAGATATTATTTTCTCTTGTGAAGGACCCTGGAAAAACAGCCACTCCGTTCTCAGTGTCTGACCTGTAGCCCAATGTAACGCTTCTGTTCTGGTATAATGAGAGATTGCAGAGAGTGACTGGCAATGTCAGCAGAGGCTCTCGGTGAAACAAAACAGCGGCTTTCCATACAGTCCGCAAACACCGCTTCTTCCGTTCTCAACACAATGAAAGGTGTTCTGGGATCCGTGCGTGTCACGTTGACCTTTCCAGCCATCAGCTGGCTAAGAGAAAATGAGGGTAGCAGATGAGAAAGACAGAGCGACAAACTAAAGTGCAAACCCCGAGCCATTATGATTAACTATCAGCAGTTTTTGTGTAATCATCGACAATGTGCAGACAGCAGAATCCCATATGGAACAAGCTGGGGAAAAAAATCAATCACATTATATTACTGTGGACATGCTTTATTGACCCCTGTTGGTGTTCGCACATTTCATACTTGATTTGTATCTACTGACTGGCGTTTAGAACAACGTGGGCAATTTGGGCAATGAGAAAATAGGGCAGCATTTTTTAACCCAAAGCCCGTGCGCGGAGACTGAGTGGTACTTAGGAAAAGAGCAACCTATTTAGATACACATACCTGAATGTATTTTATGCTATCCAATACGTAGAAGCAGTTTGAACTGACTAGCAGTATGTATTAGCTTGCGTTGGAGCAGATTTGCAAGACGGTGTCAGTGATTCAGAGAACTGTAGATAATAGTTGGTGTGTCTAATTTTCTGAACACAGCCTTGACAGCTACATTCATTCAAAATACATTGACTCTAAAGGTCAAGAGTAGTTATGGAAAAAAGTAATGTATTATTAAAATACCTTTTGCAGTAAAGTACCTTTTGATACATTTTTCTTGGTCATAAAAAGTGGTATACACTGGAAATGTAGTAATTTGTAGGGCTTTTCTTGAAGCTTTTATTCTTTCTCTCCGAGCGAAGAGCTCAGACCCGGCGAACAGACAGTAAACATTCTGTTATTGTTAGAACCATCTCTTATTACTGGTTTTTCATTATAAAGGAGTGCCTTTCTAAGCATTCAGAGCATTTTGGTGGATCGAGATGCTTGACAATTTTCTCCCTCTCACTTTCTTTCTCTGCGCTGTCTACCTGAATCCTTTCTCTTTTTGATGCTGTTAAGAGAGTAATTGAGTGCAGAAAATGGCTTGGCTTATTTGGACTGCGCCTGATCCAGAAATGATTAAAGCTAGAGGGGTTTGAGGTATTCAGAGGAGAGAATGACAGAAAGAATATGGTTAATGCTGTTTTTTCACTTCATTTTGTGAGGAGAGACAGAGTAGAGAAGGGTTGCCAGGACGAGCAGGGAGCAGTCAGACAGGTTGGTTGTTCAACGGGAAAGTGTGTGTATGTGTGTGTAGGTGTGTGTGCGTGTGTGTGTGGTGGGGGGGGGTTCATCGAATAGACCCTACTCATACCCCTATTAAAAGCATCAGGACTGACAAAGACTGTAAAAAGGCAGGAAATCACAGCAAGAGATGGAGCTTCTTTTACCAATTACTGAATACCGAGCGCACACCTTGGAGCTTTTTGTCCTCTGTATAGCACCAGTCCCCTCTCTCTCTCTCTCTTTCTCTCTCTCTCTCTCTCTCTCTCTCTCTCTCTCTTTCTCTCCCTCTCTCTCTCTCCCTCTCTCTCTCTCTCATTCTCTTTGCTACCAGCCTTTGAGTCAGATGCATTAGCACCGAGGCCCGCAAGAAGAGGCTGCGCTTTCAAAGCCCAGTTCGGCTCACTTCTAGCCGGTCGCTGCGGCTCCTTTTCAGGCTTTTATTCGCTGTCCAGAATGGGGCAGGCCTGAAAGAGGCCCCCTCAACCTCTCCACTCAAACATTTATCTCTTCCTGTTCCCCTTGCTTGGACGGAGATGATTAGCGAAGGAGCCATTCCCTATAGAGCATGATGAAACACAAAGGGAGAATCTAGGATGCACGACAGAAAAACGTTCACATTTTCAAGACATTGGTCAAAATGACCCGCATTAATTTATAATGGGAAATGCACGATTTTTAACATATTTATGGTTATGGATGCACTCTTTTACAAATGTACATATAGTTCAAGGTATGAGTCCTGAAACTCAACTTTTTTCCCAGATTTGTGCTTAACAGATCCACATATTATTTAACTGCCTTAACCCATGTATTTTTCCTATAGCGCCACCTTTTGGTAACATGTACCTTAAATTCCCATTGGAGCAGTCAATAGGGCATACATTGATATTGCCACACAATTGTTTCCGATGATGAAAAGGCTGTATTTTAACATTTGAATATTTACATAGGGAAATTAAATCTAAATCCATTGTATTTTTGTGTGTGTGTGTGTGTGTGTGTGTCTGTGTGTCTGTATGCAAGTGTGCTTGTGTGTGTGTGAGAGAGAGAGAGACACAGACAAATGCAAAAAGGGGTTAGCATGGGCACCCTGAGCAGTCTGCGGCCACATAGCCCCATAGCAGCAGGGTGCGATGCATTGTGTGTTGTGACACATTCCTTAACCATCATTAAAATCATTAAAATGTTCTGCCACTCCTTCCACAGTAGCCCTTCTGTCGGTTCGTTGCCTTGGTGCATAGATGAGGCCTGGGCGCCCAACATCCAGTGGTTTGTCCCTCCTCAGGCCCCCGTGGGTAGGTACTCACCACTGCTCTTCAGGTGGCCCCACAAGCCTAGCCGTTTGGGACATGCTCCGACCCAGTCATCTGGCCAGAATCATTTGGTCCTTATCAAAGTGGCTCAGACCTCTATGCCTGCCTATTGGTTCTGCATCCAACACGTTGACTACGAGAACCGACTGTTCGCTCACCACCTTTTATGTCCCAGACCTTGACATGCGCTGTTGTTACGAGATAATGAACGCAATTCGCTTCATCTGCGAGTGGTCATAATGTTTGGCCTCATCATTATACATCTACAGGTACACATACTGTAAATATGTAAATCATCAGGTGTATTATATATGCATTCACACATGGACACAAAATGTTATGTCAGGAGTTATGATCAGGAGTAAGTAAATCTAAAGTTACACATATTTCAAAAAGATATTATTTCAAAAAGGTTTTTTGAGGATTACATGAAATATCATAGTGTAATATGTTTCTGTTCTAATGTTAAGCAAGATAAATTATGCTTTCAGGTCATTTTGACCCATGTCATGCATAGGGTTAGCTTGTCTAATTAACATACCTACTGACAGGTGGTACTACTCTGAAGAAAATGCATAAAGTTGATCTGGATTCCAAACACTTACATGTGTGTGCTATATTTAGTGTTACACTGTAAAAAAAAAAAAAAAAAAGATTTGTTTTTTTTACCACATAGCCTCATCACACAACTATAACAAAATATTTATTCAACTGCCTACGATTATCCAACATTTGAGTCAACTGAGTCAAGTTAGGTCAACAAGTATTTTCCGGTTTTTGTAATCATAGGTGAGAGCAGCATATTATTTCTCTACAACTGATATTAGTATGTGTCTTTAATAGGTGTGTGAGGCCATGGAAAATAAATAGATGGACTCGTGTTTTGTTCCCTCCAGCCTTGGCTCCTGGGACAAATAACCAGCCCAGCCATTGTATTGACCAATCCAGTTAATTACAGCCAAGTTAAAACAATACTGGTCGCCTAATGCAGAGGCTCATTGAATATCTGTAGCTGTGCAAGTTTGTAGCCTGTCTATATTACTACAGCACTCCACTGTGAACCTTTAGTCTACGGGAGCCATCTTGGTTGTGTTTCACAATAGGTTTTTGTGAGTCGGTATACGGGTATGGTGATAGCCATTGTTATTGATGCCATTAAAGAAGATATAGCTGCTAAATTAGAGGAGCACAGACCATATGGCAGGGATATAGCTGCCTTCAGGATTCATAACGTTGTTAGTGAGTTTTCATAGACCGCACTGGCGGAGGCTGTCGGCTTGCTCAGGGTTTGTTCTTATCAAGACGCATGAGGATATTATTATGTAAGATTACTCATTTTGGAGGGATTTAACTCCGGGTCTGTTCTTTGGCAGCTGCTCCCAACCCCCCACCCCACCCAAACCCCTGTTTCGACACCACCCTTACATCTTGCTTAGCTCATCTGTCAGACCCACCAGCGGACAGCGGGGGACACCTTTCAAATCACTCAGCGCATTGCCAGGAGTACCGTTGTGATGCTAATAAGACACTCATTTATTTGGTGGGTTGCTGCAATTCATTTGAGCTTGCTGTGTGAACGCAGGTATTCTTTTTCTTTACATTTTTCAGTTTTGTTTAACTTATTGTTAATGTCAACTATCAGTAATTGCCTGACTTGGTATTGGCGGCGTGTATGTGTCTTTGCTGCTCTATGACAGCCATTCACGAGGTTAATGTTGTAGAGAATAACATCCATCTCTCTCGCTCTCCCTCCCTCTCTCTCTCTGTCCCCCCCCCCCCTCATCCTCCTCCTCCTCTCCTCCCATCAGTTTCATTAGCCCTATCGCCCTGACCCCTCTACTCATAACGTTGTCCAATGTGACACGCATCAGATTATCAGCGAGTAATGCGATCAATAAAAATGCAACGGCCGTGCTGCTGCCAAGCTGCGTACCCCGTGAGCGCTCCCGGGCCTGCATATTTTTTAAAAACACAGGGCCTGGGTGATGCCGGTATATTCCGCCTGGCATTCTCCCATTCATCTCCTAATAAATACACAGGGTACCCGTAAAGGCACCGACTATCAATAACAATAACAGAGTAAATTTTTGTGCGGGACTTTATGATGAATGAAGCCTCCGCGGCTTCGTACAGCTATGTCTGGGGCTGACACATTGCTGTTCTAAGCGAACGAGCCCCATACAAACACTTTGATGCAGGGGATTACATTAGCTAAACAAATACCCAGCTGAATCAATGCCACGGTGCTCTCAGACCTAGCATTGTGTATGCACCAACTCTGCCATGTTTAAATGTTACTGGATTCATTTGAATGAAGACTTTTTTGGCATCTAAAAGCACTTGATGCTGAGACCTGGTGATCACAATGAATTCATCAGAACGATACAAATATATGAAATATCTACTTAAAGCGCTCGATGTTTGGTTGTCAGCGCATGTGTGCTTTCTAATGAGTCTCAGTTCTTAATACATAATTGTATTGCAAATGGAATTCATCAGTAAGCACTCCTAATTAGCTCACATTTTTACAATATTGTGATCAGTTGTGGGGCAGCTTGAGAAATCATAACCATACTTATCTTCCTTAAGCTTTTTGGAGAGTGAAGGAAAAAGATCAGCATAGATTTAATTAGGGTCCTTATAGGAACATCCATCTCAATAAATATTTAATTCAGGCCCAATGGGGTTTATTATCACGTGATTGATCTTTCTTATTTTCAGCCCCAAACACTGTCAAAATATTGATGTTGTTGTCTTCTCTGTCCCAAGTAAATGGATAAAACAAATGTATTAAAGGACCAGAGTCTTGTTTACAGAAAATACAACTCTCACACATTTACAAAATGACCAAATAAAATATGCTTAAGCCTGAACCAACAGAAATGGCCAAAAATGAGCTGATAAATTGCTGTGCTCATTTTGAATTCCATATTCAATTGTGGCATTTTCCAGGGTAAATGGAGTAATACATTAAAGTCTGAATATGTCTGACTTTGGGAGAGAGATACATTTTATCTTTTCTCCTTTCCCCCCCTGATCCAGCCTGTTGGAAGCGAGAGTATTGCGGTGCTTTCAGTGAAAAGGCCATCTTTAGGTCCTCTTGATCAATCTGTGACCTTTAAGTACATAGCCATCTCGTAAATAGGAGGGTGCGCTTACAGAGACTTCAAAAGCAAGGGGACCCGATAATTTCAAAATGGAGCTGTGTGGAGTGGCGCTGGTGGGGAGTCCATAAAAGCCTGCCTTGTTCTCCGCACACCTCCTCTTTGCTCCACAACAGCCAGTTAGAGCGATAGCGTAAGGGAGAGAGAGAGAGATAGAGAGCGAGAGAGCTGAGAGAGCAGAGAGGAGGAGGAATGGGTGGATAGAGGGAGAGAAAAACAGGTAATTACAGGTAATCATTGGTCGAGGAAGAGCCAGTGATCACTACAGTATAACAGATTGTACTGTTCCCTGTTGAAAAACACTATGGAGGCCGGATGCGGTGCGGTCCGCAGGTAACGACAGGGAAATTAGTCCGTAACCTTAAACCCTGCTCGCAATTACACTGTTACAACTCTCTCTCACTCTTTCTCTTTCGTTCTCTCTTTCTGTCTCTCTCTCTCATCGAGGGGAGTTATCTAAAGCTTAGCATTCCACTCAATAAGTAACCAGGGGTCCTTTATTATATTTCAATCTTTTTTATTTAGATTGGAACATCAAGTAGAGACAAGTAGCTTTGGTTCAACAAGGTGGAAGGGTGATGCACAAGAGAGATATCGCAA
Source organism: Percopsis omiscomaycus (assembly GCA_027575585.1). NCBI lineage: Eukaryota > Metazoa > Chordata > Actinopteri > Percopsiformes > Percopsidae > Percopsis > Percopsis omiscomaycus. The sequence continues at coordinate 1,791,433 of JAODLI010000007.1, read as the reverse complement.
TGGGGGACAGAAGCACTTGAAGTTGTGCCCAAGTCTTAATGTATTCATATTCAATATTCAAATACTAATTTCCATTGGCCACAACATGGTGTTCTGATGCACAAAAATATAAACAGAAACCAATCATGAATGTCTGTTACACTGATTTAAAGTGATGCACTGACTAATATTTACTGCTGTGGATTTTTCTCATCCAAAAAGCTTGGCAGTGAAACGTGTTTGCTTCATACTCTGTAAGACTGTAGGCTTATACTGTAGGTTTTCTCAACCTGGCTGTCCAGCTAAATTACCAATTTTCTGATAAAACCATGTGTGTAAACACAGGCAGACAACATTCATTAAATTAAAGTGCTTTGGGCCATTCAGTAAAATGTGTCTCAACCATTTTTTCACAGATTACTCTACATTGATTGTAACCACAATTATTTCTCTCTACTCGTACAGAACATTTTAGAGCCTAACAGTTACAGATTACAGTGTAGCAATGCAACACAAATCCATAGTAGCCTATCAGTAGACATTTCTCTGAAAAATACCTTTTTTGTAGGAAAGCAGTATAAAATTTAAGGATCATCTTGCCAGTAGATAAGTAAAAAACAATTGACAACGTATCAACAAATGAACTATAACCACAAAGTGCCCAGTCTTTCCCAACAAACCGCAAAATCAGCAAAAATCCAAGAGATTGCACTATGAGACTGGGTATTGGGTCTATTTATACTTCAATAATTTCTTCAATTCTTTCTGCTTCTCACAGTCACATTGGCTGGTCTTCTCTCGGGGGCTGAGAGTGTAGATTTTAGCGAAACCTAGCGTTGCAGGAAGACATATTGATTATGACCAGTGTCTTGCCTGGGCTGTGTGACTAGACAGTGGCCTCCTCACAGTTGGAGTCTGGTGGATCAATTGGGAGCATTTGCTGCACTTGTACCTGTTTGTAACTGATAAGATAACACTTCACTTCAACTGATAATGATTAACCTAGGATAAACACTGCAAATGAACACACTGAAGAGGTGGGGAGTTGCTTTGGGGAAAAGCGTCCACTAAATTACCTAATTGTACATTGGAATTAGAAAACATTGAAAAAAAACGAAGCTTAGAAGTCGGATTTTTATACTGTATGTTACTCAAAGTACAGTATCTACAATTCTATTTCATTTTTTTTTCTTTAAAAGACCAGTGGTCCGGTGATGTAAATAGGCCTTTCATATTTGTGTTGATAGCAACTTCGACAACAGCAGTCAGTGATCAAAGTGGCTCCAAAGCAATGTTAGCGTGTGTTGCAATTATGTGAGGAGGTGGCGTGCCGTCATGTCACTTAAGACTCATGAGATCATGGCATCTTCATCCACGTTGCATAATAGCGACACTGTGAACCTATATTCTGATCCTGCCCCTATTGAAAAGACAGTCATGAGATCATTCAGCCTTGACCTAGATGGTAAAGAAACTACCGGAGATGACACAGACGCAAACAAGTTATTTTTGAAACGGAGGTATAGTTGAAGCGAGCTGGTTCATATAGTTTATGAAGGAGGGAAATGATAAAACATGTATACGTAGTGGGAGAGTGTATTGTTAGGTGGAAATGTCTCCCTGTGTCCTTGTGTGACAGCTCTAACGGTTGTTTTCATAGGAAGCCCGTCACTTTCAACGCGTGGAAAACAAGTGCCTCTGGGTGTTTTGTCTTCCATCAGTACTGCTAAACAATGGCAAACCATTTGATGCTTACCTCGCACTCGGTTTGTTTTCCAAATCACGTATCACTAGCCCATTGCCCACACCCAAGCAGTGTCACTGTTTTTTTGAAGTCAGCCTCAGTCAATGCGTAGTTTTTGTCATGGCCGTTCAAAAGGAATTACCAATAACACAGCTAATAATAAAAGGCTTGTAATGGATACACAGGGTTTGTCGTCTCACTACAGTTTAATCTGGCCCGCAGGTACTCCGGCAGTGGAGGACAGGTAATGTGAGACTCAACGATTCACTGCATTAGTTCTGCTTAGCTAACCGTGAATGCTAATTGCAGGAAGAACAAACTGCTACTCTCCCCACCCCCCTTGCCCATCGATAGAGCACACTGAGAAGCACAGAGAATGTCATACAACTTTGCTCAGAACAGGAACAAAGAAGGTTGTTCTGAAAGGCTCTGTTGAAGTAGAGATTCATGAAGTCTAGAAAAAGCCCAGTTGAACATGCGTCTGGATGTTCACCCACAGAGATCACTGTCGTCTTCAGTCAGGCGCTATGACACTTTACAGGATAAAGCTTCACTCAATGGCCTGCCAAAGATAATCCCTTCAATGCACAGCTAATTCCTACCTAACTTAATGGAAATATTTTCCCTTTCTACAAGCTAAGGCATCAGTTACGCCTCTATCACCATGGATGACAATGGGTGAAATATGTTTATTGGTAAAGAGGCACCTTTTAAGCAACAAGGCTTTGAAAGTCATTGTCCCCCTGGGTGATTGTGGTGTCCTCTCTCAAAGGAACCAACAGAATAACCAACAGTTGGGGATTTTAGGGTTAGATAATATACTCCAAATCCTCTAAGCCAATTACAAAGTATTAGTGTGCAAATGATGTTGAGTTGGGTCAGAAATTAAATGTCAACTCGATAACCTTGTATCTGTGATTTTTTTTACACTGGATAATTTCTCTTTTCAGCAGGCGCTGGCGATAATTATTGTACATCAAAATAGGTCAGCAGATAACCTCTAAAAAATGCTAATAAAATGCTAACATTGCACCAATGTACTGTGTAGTACCTTCTACATGAAAGAAATGTCTTTCATTCAGAGGAACTCGACCGAGGCATACCTGTGTAAGAAACACACAATGGAATAGAAAGACAACAGTATGGGAGAGTTAAATCCAATACTAATGCTGATACTGATACTAATCTGTGGGCAAGGTCAAAGACCTGGTTACACACCAGAGGCTAAACAACCTCATCGGCTCTGGTCAGCCTGAGCCGCCAGAAGCTGTGATCACTCTCTGAGCTTCTGACCTGAGCAAATGAAAGGCCACTAGCCTGGTGGCAACCACTATCTCCTGTTCTCTTCACACATCTATAGGGGCCCTCTGGCTAGAGCTATCATGTAGCCACTGTACCCAGCACTCCTGTCTTTACCTCCAAGTGGAGATTTATTGTAATTAGAAGATTCCTTTACAAATGCTCGGGATCAGTGTTTCTTGAAGGATCCCTGTGCGGTCCCATGGGGGACACCCTTTGATCCCAAATTTTGAACCCCAGGGGTTAAGCCTCCCCTTTGCAAATGGGTTTGACATGATGGACCACTTCCTAATTGGCCAATTGCTTAGTGCCATTTCTAGGTCTTGCTGTATTTAAGTGTATGTTCCTCACCGGCTAACAACATGCTCCACTTTAAGGTGACTGACTTTCTTCCGAATGCTTTGTTTGTTTCCATCTATGGAGTCTCGACAGTACAAGCCAAACTCAGCTCCTAATGCAACAATCTTGTCTGTGGATGCACTAACCCTTCAGTCCCTGCTCCAGTGTTCTATTTTGTGTTTGACATCAGGTGATGTGTCCATTTTCTAGTAGAGTTCTGACACATTTCTCACCATTGTCTGCTTTGCTCTGCCTCCATACTATGTGTCGGCCTTGTATACGCTGGAGGCTACAGTGGCTCTTAAACCACCACTGATGCTGGAAGAGAGGGCTGGTGGTGTCGAATCCCTCCCCGAAGCATATAGCTTTATCCAGAACACCCCCCCTCCCCCTGCTCCATCCTTTTCCCAATCACATTTGTATTGTCTAATATTGAGAGGAAGGGTTGTCAGCCAGCCCTGCAGGCTAGGAGAACAGGTGGCCAGGTGTGAGGGTGTTATTTCCAACATCGGTACATTCCAACATGTGTATGTACCATGTACCATCACAGATTGCTTTATATTGGGCTTTTACACATTTAAGTGATTGTTATATGGCATTAAACAACTTAAACTTAACATTATTATTATTATTTTTCTCTCTATATTCTCTCTCTCTCTCTTATATCTCTCTTATTATAAATGGTATATTGCTATCTTTTTTAATGATCTTGCAGGTGAATTCAGCCACAGTACACCCTAGGACTTCCTCAGACACCTTGCTTATCTGCTTGTAGACCGTTAGTTAACAGATGGACTCCCCTTTCACCTTTTCCCAAGTTCCCTTTGGGTATTTCTTACCTGTAGAACCATGGGAATGCCCTCTGCCAAAATACCTTCACCCCAATACACAGAGAACGTGCCTCGCCGGCCGCCTTGCACCAAGACTGATTGTTAAGGGGTGCAGAACCAGTCAGGTCAGCTAATCTTTGGCCTCAGGCCCGGCTAATTACTTTCTAATGTGACGACGATTCTTTTGAAGAGCTGTTTTCTCGCTGACCAAGTCTCTTTAAAAGCATCTCGGGGGTGCAATGGGGCCGAAAGGGAGTGCGCCGTGGCTGGCCACACTAGGGCCAGAGGGGGGGCTCAGGTTACGCCCTGCCTGCCGTGATGCAACGTCGGTGGGACGCCCAGGCTCCAGTGCCCCCTCCCCCCTCCACCCCGACCACCTCTATCCTCCTCCCCCCCCATCAGTGTCCCTCCAGCCAGCCAAGCGAGCCTGCCGGAGAGCCTCGCAGAAAGTCTGACACCAGTGCAGAGGACGCACTCCGTACATGAAACCTTACACTCAACTAATGGTTACAAATGTGTTTTCGAAGAAATCCCAGGTCTCCCATTTGCAGCATGGACTCACTCTGTTAGATGTATGCATATATGTACACACACACATATACAGTGTATATA
>JAODLI010000007.1:1760972-1770972 GCA_027575585.1 Percopsis omiscomaycus | reverse complement strand
GATCTTCACCTGGGTCTCCGTCAGGTGCAGCGACGCGGCCAGGCCGGCCCTCTCTGAGCTGCTCAGGTAGCGCTTCATGTCGAAAGTGGACTCCAGCTGGAACACCTGGCTCCGGGAGAAGACCGTGCGCGTTTTCTTCTTTCGACACGGCTTCTTGTCCGCGCCGCCGCCATCCTCACCCCGCTTTTTCCACTCGTCCGCCCTGCAGTCGTCGTCTTTCTTGGTTTCCTCCGCGTCGCTCTCCTCTAGGATGATCTCGTCGCCACTTTTGTTGTCGTCGTCGTCCTTGGTGTCAGGTTCTGATTTCAGCACCAGGTCAGGCGAGTCTCTGTCCGTGCCCGAGGTTGGCGATGAGTCCCGGACACCTGCCTTCTCTGCAACTAAAATGAGGACATGGAGATGTTATCACAAGCACTGCTGTCTGCAACATTTATCATGGCGTTGGTGATAATGGATACTAGCCATAGGCTTGGGGAGAAATACTAGGAATGCTGGAATGTGATATTCATTATACGAATTTTAAATGAAGGCAGGAAAATCACGTAACGAGAGGAAACTGTCAATAGACATTTCATAATAACGACGACTAACAAATCAAAACCGGTAGGGTTGCCGCGCGTCTTTTCATTCGGTGATGTGATCTAGTAGCCTACATTTAATAATATTAAATTATTTTCTCCCATTACTCGATGCATACTAGCTACAAGCCAATTTTCGTGTCAATACCAAGTAAACGAGCGTGTTATGGCCATACCTTCGGTTCTGTGCAAGTGAGAGGCTGAGCTGAGCGTGTAGGGGTACCACCACGCCGAGGCGCGCTCCAGGTAATGCGCCGGCAAGGCGAACCTCTGCGTGGGGAGGTCAAAGCGTGGAAAGTTGAATTCTCCCACCTGGGAAAGGGAAAATCCTCCCTCCAAAGTCGCCTTGGCCGCGGCGAATATGGGCTTTGGTTTGGATGGCTTGCTATCACAGTTCAATAGGTTTTTGATGAAAAACGGCGAGTCCTTGGCAGGAGCACACGTCTCTTGTGTTGTTTCTGGCATGTCTTTGGCGACGAATGCGGTCTGTACGCCGCGGACCAAGAGAGAGGAACTTGGGTAGCCGGTAGCAGCAGAGCTACTTACGCACTGTCGACGGCCCGGGTGTGAGGTTCACTTCTCTTCAATATTTTAATGCAGCTCTAGGCTTGATCACGCAGCAGGCGACACCAAAACAGACGGGCTTTGGAAAAAATCTTTAGAGAGGCAAAAACATTGGCATAAAGGCCTATATCTCATTCCGAGTTCGTGGTCTCCTGGATCAAAACGCTGCCGCGTCCGCGGTGTCAGTCTGGCGTCTGATGCTAATGATGAAATAAAAATGTCATCCAAGTTAAATGCGGAAAGTATAGGCGATTGGGCATGTACAATGGCAAATGGGATTAAGGGAGCGACGGGAAGTAAAGAGGGAGAGAGAGAGGCTGGTAGAGAGACAGAGGCAGAGAGAGAGAGGAGGTGTGTGTGTGGAAGAAGCTACACGGAAACAACGAAGTCCATCCTCTCCCCACTTTGCGCTTTGGCTGTAGGCGGTAAGCGCCCGCCTGTTATTGGTCTTATATACTCCAATTAGGTAGCAAATGAGCGCAGGTTTAGGCTAATACAAAGGTTTGGTATTAGCACTCCTGTAAGTCCAATGGACAAAGACGTATAACGCACAACACACAAACACACTCAAACGTATACATATTGCAGCTATGCAAAGAATATAATACTAATTTAATGTTTTGTGTTGTTTGCATTCACTTGGTAACCTAATTTCATTTTTAAGAACATAGCCTACTAATTAATTATTAACTATGAGCTATGGCTACCATTCTTCCACCTGTAATATACGGGGGCTATTTTAAGCGTAAATTCTGGTATTATTCTAGTATAATTAATTCTAGTATTATACATCTAGATATAGGCTGGACATATTGGTGAATTATTGCTTTTCGATTGTTCATTAGGCTATGGAAAATATGTAGCACATTTCTTTACAAATAAATGTATTGTATTTGAAGAATAAAATATCCCCAAAAATCTATATCCTATAGGCCTACATGATCAGAAGGGTTTATTGTAGACTATGTCGTGTCTTTTATGGAAAAGCTCAACTTTATACGTTTAAATTCGACATACGTATTGATGTCACATTAAAATATTTGATAAATTATCAGTGATCGTCAATGTCATTAAGAAAATTAAGATGCTTAACTCAGATGTTAAATCGGAAATATATACTTTATAAGCTAGTGTCAATTCAAAACGTCGCGCAATGCAATTTAGAATATTACAAAGTGCAACATATAATTTAGGTTACCTTAAAATGGCAACAGAATATGTGATTAATGTGTAATTACCATGTAAAGCGTATTGATTTTCGACTAAACTTCGAGATTTTGCCTTTAAGCCTTAACATTGTTAAAAGGCCTTCGACATAGTTTGTGCACGTGTCACCAATGGGCGATTAGATTCATATTTCTAATTCATTGATTTTCAGTGGGTGACACTTTTAAAATGTTATTTGGTCGCACTAAATCGATTTGGTTAATTCATCCCTCAGATTGCACTCTTTGTAAATGCGGTATGTATATTCACTCATTGATATTAATTGACTTGTTAAAAGCCTGTCTACCAGCCTTGTGGCTGGTAGACGAGATAAGCGTTACAACGAGAAGAGAGCGCCCTCTATGGGCTGTAAAGGCTAAATGCAGTTGTTCCTGCTTGTGTGTGCGAGAGAGACAATGAGAGAGAGATACATTTTTATCTTATTGTGGTAGGCCTATATGAACAATGATAAAGCAGGGCATTCACATGTAGACCAACCACGACTAACCATCATTTTCATTTCCGATTTTAAACATCATTGCCACCCCAGTCGTCATGACAACCTCCTCCTTCCTCCTCTTTTTCGTCACTGTCTGAAGACATCCGCTGATGTGAACTAGTCATGTGATATGCAGTTAATAACAGGTGTCAATTACAAAGTAATGGTTGTATAGGGTGGCAAGTTGCTTTTTCCATTTGCAGTGGTCCAGCATGTGTACATAATTAACACGCGTTGTTCATTTAGTGAACCACTCAAGTGGAGAGATCTTTGTGACTGATGTAATTACTGTCTAAAGTTACTCATCATTGGAAGTATTTGATGCCACTGTGACTTACATTGCATGCACCTGGAAGTCTATAAACAGTACAACACATAGCATTGGGTGAGACAATACAAATATTCAAGAGAAAATTGTCCATGGAATAACATGCAAAAACGTGTTATTTCTGTTGACAAATTATTTATGAATTGACAAACAAATCTGTGATGTCACCGAGAGAATAAAGATGCTAATAGCTCTCTGGAAGCAAAATGCAAAAGTCGGATAAAAGGTTGGTTTTCACAATAAATTAAATGTACACTAGTAGATTGTCTTATGGCAGCCACAAAAAAACACAAATTTCCATCCCAGCTCACCGTATATAAGAAAATCAACTGTGCATTAAAGCCCATGTGATGTATGGGGGGGGGGGGGGGCGGCGTTTCCAATCATTCCTGTAAAATAAGCATTTACTATCAACCAAATATACTGTACAGATATGTTAGTAAAGGACACAAACTGCGCCCCTGTATAGTCCCTATATACAGTAGTTCAAGGTATGCATTGATTAGAAACATGCAGCAGACAATGCCCAGGGGCCACATAGGCCCTCTGAATGCTCCATAAGTCTATTTTTGTTGCTCCTCGGGTAGGTTACCCTGACTTTTATATTATTTATTTCAAAGCACCCAGATATTGATTATTTCACTAAGAAAAATGACAAATGGCAGCAGGGAATGACACGGTCAGCAGGTTCTATTAGAGAAATGATAGCGTTGCTTGTGGTTTGTTAAAAGGTCCAGTTTAGGTACTTTATAGGTTTACATCCATCATTGTCTAATGACCTATTTGATGAAAAACACGCGCGCAGGTGACAACGGCTCTGTGCAGCCTACTTCACTTTTGTAATTGCTCCCATATTAAATATAGATTTTTGTTTTGATATCTTGTGAGAATTTCTTTCTGCGGGTCAAAATGGTGATAAAAGACATGGATGCAATGGCAAAAGCTCAGTGGAACAAAACTGTAAGAAGAATGAATACAACATGAAACAAAATATGGTGGTGGTTTATTTATGTTAGAATCTATTGTACCACTTAAAGCCTTGTAAAATAAAAATGAGAAAAAAAAATTACCTTTGCTTTACCAATACATCTGAGAATCATTCATTTTATTATTGACTATTACTACACAGAAAAATAAAAATGTAAGAATTAAAGAATCACAAACATCAAAGCATATTTTATTTGGATAGTGTTGCAAAAATAAAGAAAACCATATAGTGCCATTTCCTATAACTATATCCACTTAATGCCTTCTTGCTTTTCATCACCACTCGTGCAGGAATGATTAAACCAGTGAAGGTCACAGAGATCCTCTGGATTCAAGTATTGCATTTAACGTAAAGTAACTGGTGGCCCTTCAGTGACCCAGGAAATGTTAATTGGGAGTGTACCCGTATTGATTGGTGGGTTAGCTGAGTGAGGCTTGAATTACAGCCTGATTTCGAGAAAGGTGTGTGCTCAATGTCATTCAGGTTAGAAACATCACAGGTTACTTAGCTGTAAAGAGTTCTGTTACTTCCTGTGTAAACAGGAAACCAATAACAATGACAGGCAGAGGGTCTTCTGTGAAAAACGGCACACCATGACATGTTATATACTCAATAAATGAGGGAGCACTGTTTCACCACAAAGATTAACGTGAAACATAATTTTTAAGCTTTACAGCTATAAGCATCTAGGAGAACTATTCTCTTTCTCTATCACTTCTATTCTCTTTTTATCCATCCCTCTCTACATTTATAACTTCACTAGCTTTATTGTTTCTCGGCAGAGCTGATGACCTCTTTGGGCTTTAGATGGAAACAGTCACAGGAGCGTTGTAGCTCTATTTCTCCATTATGGCCAGCTTTGTCAGAGCGCCTTCAGGCACAGAGGCTCCAATATCCACTTGCTGTACCTTCTCAAAACTGCCTTGAATCGAGAGCCAGCCCAGGCTCTTACCCGTCTGCACCCAGCCTGGCTGTATGTGTCATTACAACTAGGTAATCTGGAGAGGGCAACAGAAAGGCTCTCATCAGTGTCAGCCTGAGATATAGATATGGGCCAGGTAACAAATGGCCAAATGCACAGGCGGCGGAGCAGACCATCAATAAAGCAATTTCTTGTGTCATAACAGGAGTGCTTTTCCTAAAGCCAACCTTTCAAAAACTTTTCTCTCTGCAAATCGCTGCAGCCCCGCCATTAGAGTCCTGCCTTGTGAATTTAATGGATTCCGTACAAATAATATTCCACCATAATGGAAAAGGTTGAAGTCACTGAAGACAGATGAAGTCATAAACACGTATAATTGAGAATCAAAGACCGATAAATTTTAAACTGCTATCCATTTTCTCTCTTTAGATGATGATCTATGCCGCCACGGCGGCTGGAAAATGGAAGAGATTATGGGGGAAAATTATAACAATAAATTTTCTAAACATACACCTTGATTATGCTTCGATTTTTTTGGAGGGGTGTAGGGCAAGGGAGGGGTCTGAAAGAACGCTGGGATTGCTGAAAGCTTGCTGGCTAAATGGCACCATAAAATAGATTCCCTGCTCTTTTGCCTGCAGAGCCCAGGCATGCCTGGAGGTATGGTTTTCCCCTCTAAATGGGGGAAATGAATTGTGTAATTTATTGCAAACGCGAGCACACTGAGATTAGATCAGCATATCCCATCAAAGGAACAACAATCAATCAGTCTCTAGTTAACAGCTTGAAACACATAAACCAGGGCACCTAATGGCTTTCCAATTTAACAGATTGATAGACTTATCCGGTCCTAAGGGATGAATTAAGAAAATCGGGTACTTTCACATAGGCATTGGCACCTTTGACAGAACCTTTTTCGCCATTCAGGCTTACTTGCCATCTTTGCTCCTGGTTATAGAAGCATGGTTAAGTTGAAAACAAAAAAGCAAAGCCCTCCCCCCAACAAACCCCCCCCCAGCCCTGTTCTGTTTGAGAAAGCACTTCAGAGCTGATTTGTTATTCAGATGAGGCGGAGTGGAAGTGTGTCAAATGTGTAGAATGGTCTTGTTTTAATGGACTGATTATCGCGGGTCATTTGGAACAGTGAAATTTCCGAAGACAGTTAACAATATCGATAAGTGCAAGCCATTCTGCAGAGAACTCGTTTGTGTCCAAACCACTGTGTTTTGAAACTTCAGTCACACCAACAATTCCTTAGATTTTGATCAGCAAAGAGTTTTACTTAAAGCCTCCATGTTTTAAGGTTAGCAGACACTGTATGGAGCATTTACGTGTCCAATCAAATTAGGCAAGTTATTGGAGCCAATCAGACAATCTTTTCCTAATGCACACTATTAGGAGATACAGACCAAATGTTAGACTGAAGGCAATAATCCATTCAGATGTGGGTGTATGTTACTAGCATTAATGTCTAGTAAAGAGTCTGGCTAGGTCTCGCTAGGTCCTTCACCCATCGAAGTGGTGAAACGCACACTCGTTGTCACTGTATTGTCGTGGCCAGCTGATCTCCCTGCACTGCATAATTAAGAAGCTTGTTGGTATCAAGGATGTGCTCCTGAGAGGCATGGGAAAGTGTTACCCTAGACTCAGACAAGAACCGACTCGAGTGGGGCCAGGACCTCACTGGAAGTACGTCCAGGGCCTAGAGATAGCAGACAGCCACGTCGCCGTCCCTTCAATCTCCCACAGCTTCCATGCATGGCCGGAGCCAGAACATACTTGTGACTGATGGGCGCGGGCCAACTGTAATGTGACTGAACGCCCGCATTAAAAAGAAACCAGATATTCCTATTGCCAAGCACATGAAGGGTCGGGGTCAATGTCTAAACCCAGACACTTCAGGAAATGGATTTAGACTCATTGGTTAGGAATGAACGGCTATCGATTAGCAATGGATCAATACATTGGCTGACGAATAAGCATCTATTAGTAACCATTCAAAAGCAAATAGCACTTTAACTGCCCCTTTTGTCTCTGTCTTGCTAAAAATATACACCAAAAAATATAATCTTCAAAACAAAATAGAGAGGATATACAGAGAAATACGTGTTAGTCTCTCATCAAAACAATGAGTAATTCCTAATAAAGTCAATAAGAACCTGTACACCTCTGGCAGTAATAAGGACCTCAGCCAACAAACATGATTGTTCACTTGACATTAATACTTGTGCCGTCCCTGTGGACACGACTCTGGACCCTGGTAGCAAACAAGCTCAGGAACGCACGCCTAAACATAATTCCCCCCTCCCCCTCCATGTCCCAGTGATGGACAGTAATTGGTGTTTGTTTGCTTTCTGTTCTCCCTCTCTTGTGTCCTCAGGTTGTAAAGAGTGCTATTACTGTCAGCTGATTAGTATGGCTTCCCTGCCTCTGCTGGCAGCTGTCAGGGCCGGCTAATGACAGGAAACCTGAGCAGCAATGAGAGAGGCCTCTAGTCAAACACATTCTCATGTAAACACACACACACACACACACACACACACACACACACACACACACACACACACACACACACACACACACACACACAATGCAATATTTTGGATTAGTTTAAAAAAAAATAATCAAGCTTGGATTCAATTGTTAATATAGGTTTTAGTTCATTTTGTTATTTTTTAATTGGATTTATATATATTATATATAAAATTATTATACATAAAAATTATATATAAAAGTATATAAAAATTCAAATGTTTATACAGGCAATTTTATACCTACATGGCCTTTTGAAACTGATTAAATATAGATACATAAATAAATGCATCTCTATGCATCACACAGTCTCACAATTACTTCACCCTAAACTGCTTAGAAGCAATGATTACTGATGTATTATTAAATATTATAAATCCACTCTAAAACTGCTGAATTTCCACCAGAAACCCCATTTTGTGGTTTTATTATTAAGAGGAAATATGTCAGATGCTAAAGTGAGAGGATTACAGAAACATATGGGAAAATATGTGAATGGGTATCCCCATGTGGACTGTGTAAGGGTGTTATAGCTGCAAGAATTGGCAAATGTTCATAGTTAACAGTTACAATTAGGTCAATTGGCAGACGCCTTTATCCAAAGCGACTTACAATTACATGGAGCAGATAGGGGTTAGGCATCCTGCTCAAGGATGCTTAAAGGTAGGCCAACTCTGGAGCTCGAGCCCAAGACCTTCCGGCTGGGAGTCCAACACCTAGACCACTAGATTATCCTGCCCCAGTTAAACAGTTAAAAGTAATGCAAACATACAATAGTAAAGCAATGAACAGATGTAAGTGGTAGGGTTACACACAGGCGAGACAGGCGGACATTTGTTTTTTTTATTTTATTTTTGACCACAGTGCAACAACACATTTCAGCATTTATCCTCTGTGTCTTAGACGCTACTGTATGCTATTCCAGGTTCTTCAACTAACCACTGAAAATGGACCATTGATTATTTGTAAAAACATAAGTGCAAATCAAATAACCATGGCACAGGAACGGATGAGAGCTGCCTAGGGTACATGCAAGAAAATGAGGATAATTATTGACCATTTGCTTTGGTGTGGAGGGGACGTTATTATCCCCAGCTCCCCAGCCACCCCTCTGGTAAGGCCTAACTGTACAGCAAGCAGTCCCTCTTCCACCACACATCCTGAACAACGACCACTAACACCCAACCTTGTCCTCAATCTCCTGGCACCCCAGCAGAATTCGCTCCAATGAGCCCCGGAATGCGACTTTTCCACCACCAACATCATGCATTTGGCTTTCTATTTCACTTTAATAGGGAAAAAATTGGCAACATGTTCTTTTACAGCCCCCTGATACCATTAGAAAGCGTGTTGTCGTTTGGATTATTTATGAAAAACTATTTCATGCTTACTTACATTTGCCGCTTATTTCCCCCCAGTGCGAGCTGCAGCAGATTTGGTTCCATTTCGAACTCCTTAAAGCCAATTTTTTTATGTCTGCAGGTCACCCCTCTCGATTGAGTCAGGATTGAAACAGCAGCAAGTAGTGGAAAAAATATAGCAAGAGGTAACCAATGGTCTATTCTTGTGTTAGGTTGAAGGCCCTTGGCTAATGTCATAGCAGTGAAAGGAAGAAAAAGAGGATATTGGAAAGGTTGTCGGTAGGAAAAGTGGACAAGACATAAAAATAGGACAAAAATAGGAATATGAGGAGATAATATTAAAACAGGATTGAGGAAATAGAGAGGGCAGTCGATTTTTTGGAATTTATCGACACCTTTTGTTTAAAGTAAGTAAAATTGGCAGTGATTTTAGCATAGCTGATCAAGGAAAGAAATTGTAAGCACTGGTTTTGTAATATACATACAATACGGTCTATTTGCTGTATTTCACTTTTTCATTATGTATTACACTGTACAATCTATATTTAGCTCTTAACGATTATTTAATGCTAAAATCATGTCCATAGAGACATGCATTATAGCAATATACTGTTGGAGTGAATACAGTAAACGGAGTATCATTTTAAAAGCAGCAACCAAAGAAGGAAAGACAAAAGAACAACAAAGAAGGAAATTATATTCACAACAAATATATTAAATCATTTTTGTATATATCTAGCATTTCGTATTTTTAGCCAAATCAATGTCAACCCCATGTGGTTGCTTGCTGGGTGTTGTACGAAGATGACACTTCACTTGGAACATATTGTATTTTGTTCAAACAAAGCAGTTTACCTACACTCCCCTTTGAAACAAGCATTTATACTCATAATTCTGTTCTTTATGAGATGGACTCTCTCATGCCCAATGTTACAAAAATGCACACACAAACACACGCACACACACACACACACACACACACACACACACACACACACACACACACACACACACACACACAC
>JAODLI010000007.1:1746801-1757673 GCA_027575585.1 Percopsis omiscomaycus | reverse complement strand
CCCCCCCCCCCCCCCACCCAGGGCTGAGCTAAAGGGGAGGCGGTGGTGGTGGGAGGAGCAGTCTTGTTTGCCATGTAAAGTGTGATCCAGATAATAGCATTCTCATCAAAGGCGGCAATTACATTCATTACAGCAGTGCAAGGCGCGCCTGCAAGGAAATTAAGTGGTGCGAGGAAAGAAAAGCTCCATACCTCCTTTATCCTATTCCCGCCTCTTGGTTCTTTTGCGAATGTTCCACGTGGAGCGGGAGACGTCAAGAAAGAAACAGTCTCAGTTGAAGAAGAATAGGCCTACATCTCGCCAAAGTCCCTCTTCACCTTTCTGTGGCGGAGAGGCTGCTTCGTGTGCCGTTACTATGGCTGCACTTGTCTAGGATTAAAAAGCTTTTCTTGGAGGGTAATCTCAAATGCGGCTTTTATACGGGCCCAACAAATGACACAAAGTCTTAAAAACTGCTTAGGGTCTTTTCTAAATTAAATCCCAATTTTGTCCAGGAAAGGAGGAGCAAATGAATTGTCGTGTGTTGAGTAAAACCACACAGCCTTGTAAATGAAGCAGTTGAGAGCAGAAGGGAACCTTTTCATTCTGATCTTTTAAACGTGAATTAGGGCAAGTGGATGACACAGCATCTTCCTCAAAGGCAGGTGTTATGACTTGGTCCATCTTACATGCGTCTGTGTGCAAATTCAAATGTATAATCTAATTTATTGTTGCTCTAGTCAGCCCTCCGATTTCAAACATTTATATCATATTTTTGCTTTTCATTATGTTATCTGCTGTTAAGATTGTGGGTCAAATCCCAAACATGCCCAACCTACCTGGATCCTTGACCAAGATGCCTACCACCTACGTGCTCTTCAATACTGCTTTGGATAAAAAAGGTCTGATAAATGACCAAATTGTAATTGTTAAGCAATTGTTTCCTGTTGTGTAATTTACCAACATCCAGTTCAAGGCTGGAGCTACTGAGTCATTACTAAGTAATTTGCTTTACGGTAGCAAATGTCACAGCATTAATGGCTATTAAATGCCCGCCCTGCTATCAGTATATCAACTTCTTTCTGTCTCATTTATACATATTCATTGGCATTTTACCATATGGCCCAGTGTGGACAAGGCATTGATGGTATTGTAATTCCATTTGTCCCATTATAGTAAGCAGTTTTAACAAATTCTTAACAAATAAAAACAACTTAAACAAAAAACTCAGAATAGTTGTGGATTTTGAAAATGCTTGAATGAAAACACAAAATGCTTAAAATGTAAATGTAAAATGTAAAACACTATTTTGTTTTTTATGATGATTTCATGGCTTAAAAACAAACAAAATAAAATAAGAACCATTTTCCGCAACAAATCATTGTCTTGCGTAAATTATTTAAAAGATTCTGTCCCCAATGGAAACCTGAGCATAATTAAATTGCAATAAAATAACATTAGTGTCGACAGGCTATTAGTTGGTGATGTAATTGACTGCTCTGGCGGTCATGGTTCAACGTCTGAGGTTGAATGTTATGTCTTCCCTGGCCTTCTGCTCCCTGGATAGAAGGGGATTGATACTGGTCCCTTCCTTTGTCTCTGGGGACTGCATTGTCAGCTGACTGAAAAGACTAAACGTTATCAGTATCTGCTTAAAGCAAATTAACAATCTACCAGGTTAATTACGTGGGTTATTTTGATCAACTTCATTATCACATGATATTTGTAAAATATTTGTCACTTCGCTGTTAGCAGTTTGGCTTGGTGTTTCAAATAAGCATGAGGTGGTAGCCTACAGTGGAAATTATTTGCGAGACCTGTTCTATCACTGAAACATGACCGCCACCTTGTGGCACAATATAGAACTGTACTAACAAGACGATAGGCGTGATATACGCAGGATTCTATCAACAAACTAAACTATTGCTAGACTTGCTCATTTTACTTAAATAATACAATTGGTGTGTGCACATTACAGCTCCAACAGCAGTGCTGCACTAGACGGCTGAAAAAAGATAGCCTTAGACCCTACTCAACTTAGTCATTTATCACCCTGTCTTCAATAGTTTTCCTACAACTTGACACAAATGGGGAAACGTGAGCCTACCAAACTGCCTACTGGTTAATTATTGATTGTAATGAAACATGAATGAGACAATAGCATTTTGAAGTAATACCTTTACTGCGCTCCATTTGACACTTGCATATGCAGACACACATTCAAGTGTGTGACACTTTGCATGCTGTGCGGGTTAGGAGTTAACATCATTAGTCTGTGCAGAGTTTGAACAAACTTTTGACCTCAAATAGGCATATATGATTTATAGGATACATACATTTTCAATTCAAACTTATTTTTAAAATATGCATTTAGTAATTTACCTTAGATTGGTGCATGCCTCCTACATACTATACTTTTTGCAGTCTCTGAGTAGCCTGTAACCAGTATTACCTTTTAAACCAGAATGAAAAATATAGGCTATGTGAAGTGCCAAGAAGACAATATGACACAAATTTTCATTCATTAAATGCTATAATGTCAAATAAAAAAAACTATTATGTATTTACTTATATCGTGGGATGTATTCTGCGTGCTACATGAAAGATATATTTTGTTAATCTTAGACTGAACTTCCAGCTTTCCGTTAGGAACCTTTCTTCCTATTTATACTTTCTTTCCGTGGGGACCGTTTTCGGTGTTGAACACAAAATGAACTTTCACCCCTTCGTTATGCGATTTAGCCATGGATTTAGCCCAGGTTAGCCTTTTGCATATAATGTTGGTTAACTGGTGATCGTCTACAAAACGACAACTCAAATAATAACGGTCATAAATCTGCGATATTTTAAAACGTTAGTACATTGTGAATCTGGGGCACCCGTACCAGTGCCTTTGTTGATGACGAAAAGATGCGCTCTCAAAGATGAGCTAACGTTAGCTGATTGGCTAACGTAACGTTGGTAACAACAACAATGATGCTGAGCGGTGTGTAGCCACCTTTTTATTTATACAGTCTATGGTTAGCCACCAAATAGTCAGCGGAACGCGCTGCTGTCGTCGTTGTCAACAACCGACTGCCTGGAATTTCCTGTCTGCGTATTTGGATAGCTTTATAGCAACATTCCACTCGACAAAAACTAGTCACACCAAAGCAGGCAAGTAAAAAGGTTAGGATACTGGCACTAACGTTATATAAAAAGCTGTTATATTGGCCTGTGTTGTTGCCGTATTGTTTTTATAGGCAATAATCTATGGAAATTGTTATTGCAGTGCTGAACAATACTCTCTTTCAATGGGTGAGGAAAAGCCGGAAATGCTGGACTTTGTAAAGGATTTTCAGGAATATCTCAGCCAACAAACTCAACATGTGAACATGATATCGGGCTCTGTGAGCGGTGTCAAAGAGGAGGACGATCTTCCTACTGGTAACTTTACTAACGTTACATTGAAACGGAAAAGTAGCCTATTTATTTAGTAGTAGACTATTTACATGTACAGTACATGCATACATTTCGTTATTATTCTATACACTGTTCAGATGCACAATCATACTTATCATTATAACACAAGTATTCTTGTTCAACAGAAAGAATAGCATTTACCATAATTTTACAGCCTTGTATGATTACTGTAAACGTAATTTGTGATACAAGTGTGGCAACACATTCTATACCCTATATTCATATAAGCCTAGATATCATTTAATATAACCAGTTTCATTAACATGTGATCTACATTTCCATTAGATGACACTGCTACTTGGCCACATCTGCCTAAATAAAAACCCTGTCTTGAATATTATTTACCCTCCAGCCTTATTTTTCAATCATCTCGTAATCTCACCTCTGCAGACTGCGGTCAGAACGGCCATGATCACCCCTCAGTGGACATGTCACTGGAGGACAGTTCAGGGATCCTTGTCGATGGCTTTGAGAGGACGTATGATGGCAAACACAAATGCCGCTATTGTAACTATGCCACCAGAGGCACAGCGCGACTCATTGAGCACATCCGCATTCACACGGGTGAGCACGGGCAGGTCCTGTATAAAACCTTGTCTTTCCAATAACGTTGATGTGGCTTGTTATTGACCTCGCTGACGTCTTTGTCCCGCATTTGCTTTTGCGTTTCTCCGATAAACAGGAGAGAAACCCCACCGCTGTCACCTGTGCCCGTTCGCCTCAGCTTATGAGCGCCACCTGGAGGCCCACATGCGCTCCCACACGGGCGAGAAGCCTTACAAGTGCGAGCTGTGCTCCTTCCGCTGCAGCGACCGCAGCAACCTGTCGCACCACCGCCGCAGGCGCCACAAGTTGCTCCCGATGAAGGGCGCCCGCGCGCTGTCCCACAAGAAGATGCTCAGTGTGCTGCAGAAGAAGGCCAGCTCGCTGGGCTACAGCCGCCGGCTGCTCGTCAACTTCAGCCCCCCCTCCATGGTGGTGCACAAGTCTGACAGTGTGAACGACTACTCCCACGAGCTGCCGCACCTACGCCAAGAGAACTTCGACGTCCAGAGCCAGGCGGGGGAGCACGGGAGCTGCATGGAGGAAAACCTCCATCACCCCCATGATCTGGTCATGGATAACCCCTTGAACCAGTTGTCTACCCTGGCAGGCCAGTTGGCCAGCCTCCCCTCTGACCCCCAGCCCCAGCCCCAGACGTCTCCCAGAGCGGAGTCTGTGCTGGATGAGAAACCTTTTCTCATCCAGCAACCGCAGCCCGCCACTGCTCCCATTGCCGTCTTGACAAATGTGCCACACACCTCCGATTCCTCCCCCATTTCCCCAGAGACCAAGCCTCCGATCCACAGCAATTGCAGCCCCACAACGGGGCCCTGCAGTGAGCACAGTGGGCGCACCAGTACCCCCAGCATCGCCAACAGCCACCCCAGCACCCCGGCTCCCGGCCTGAGCACCCCGCACCAGGACTCCGCTATGCTGCACCACTGCCAGCACTGTGACATCTACTTCCCAGACAACGTCCTCTACACTATCCACATGGGTTGCCATGGCTACGAACACAGCTTCCAGTGCAACATCTGTGGCCACAAGTGCAAAAATAAGTACGACTTCGCTTGCCACTTTGCCCGGGGTCAACATATACAGTAGCTGAATGAGTTCACACTTTAAGACTTTTTAAAGGATGGTGCTTTGTTTTATTTAATTATTTCTAACATGAATTTTATTTATTTCTCTCCTAATTTTCTTATTCTGGCCTTGATGTAGCTGAGCCTTTCGGAGATTCACATACTGAGAGGTGGAAGGAGTTTTAGAAAATGTTCCTGTAGGTGGCTTCATCTACTACAGATTTAAGTGCCCATGCTAATGTATTAATAAGAGCTACGGTGGTGAATAAATATCTTATTGAGACAGTTTTATTTATCAGCACTCCATGAGTAATGTTTGAACTAGGCTTGGACGGGATTACGGCATACCGGGGTATTAAGAAATCTGTCAAAAATAAAGACGTCCTCCTATTAAACTGATAGGGAGATGCTGTATTGAGGTAATGTAGTGCACAGCAGAATTTCCGTTAGCCGGTAATTACCAGTATTTGCCAGGTCAATTTTTTTTTAAATAACGATCAATTAAAAACTTGCCAGTCAAAATTTCCGGTAATAATAAAAAGGACATTTGTGTTTTGACAGTGAAACAGCCTGTTACGCCTACGGTAACTTCATTTTCTCATCTTGTGGGCGTGTCGGCTATTTCTGTAGGACCATACTTTGGAATTGGCGATCTTTCTAAACACGTGTTCTACATGCACAAGCTGTTTCCCATGCACAATATTGGTGTAATTAAGAGATTTGCTGGAAAGAAATATTATATATTTATATCCTTAGAACACCAAGCCACAACGTTAACACTTTGTGAGCTTAGCAGAACAGAGAACATCCCTTGCAGCCCTGTCGCAGGTTTTTAAACACAAATACCCCCATTTACCATATACCGTGGTGAAATGTCAGGACGTTATGAAAATACAGATACCGCCCAAGCCTAGTTTGAACATTGGTTGGATGGCAGTGAAACAGTTGACCTTAGAGGGTTCTAAGTGAAGCCTTGTCTAGATCATGAGAGCACTTAGTGCGTTACTAATCTGTGTTTACAGTGCCTCACTACAATATTTGTTTAAAGATGAATGTATATTCTCATAGAATATCCACCGTTTATGAGAATAGACGGCTACAGATCCACAGCGAAGAGTTTTGCCATTGTTGTTGTTAATCGTTGCCATTAACGCTTCCATTATGTTTCATAAATGCTGCTAAGTAACCTACAATTACATGCCAACAACAGGGCCTTCATATACGCTTTGGCAAAACTCATTGGTTTTATACTGGCCTACACGCAACAGTGTTTAGTTGAACTTGTATTGTTTGTGAAGGTCCCCCACATAGTGCCCTGTCTTACCAACACCCTAGCAACTAGACCATTTGCTAAATGGGTGTTTAAGAAAATAAAGCATAGGCTTTCAGTGCATCATATTCTGACCCGTTTACTTTTTAATTATATTGATTTCCAACAAAATCTACTTTTTTATTTTTAGAGCAGAATCACCAAATCGTTTTGTGTCACCTGTGAACACTGTTGTTCATAATTGCCAAGTAGCACTAGAGATGCCATGTTTTGACCTTTGTGATAACATACCCTGGGACTCCCCATTTACTGTATGGATCTCAGTGGCTTTCTGAATATTTATATTGAGTATTGTATTCTGAGTGGTTGGATAGATGTTCATTGTCAATTAAAACATTTTTTGCAGTGAACATTGAAACTGCTTTAGCAAGGTTGTTCATTTTTTTTGGGTGCTGTCATGTGTAGCAACGTGTGGAGAACA
Source organism: Percopsis omiscomaycus (assembly GCA_027575585.1). Taxonomy (NCBI): domain Eukaryota; kingdom Metazoa; phylum Chordata; class Actinopteri; order Percopsiformes; family Percopsidae; genus Percopsis; species Percopsis omiscomaycus. The sequence continues at coordinate 1,750,856 of JAODLI010000007.1, read as the reverse complement.
TAGTTACTGTTTCTAAAGATGTACTGTGTGTCACCATGCTTACCAGTTAAACAGGCATCGAATGTCGATGGCCTTATTGTTCACTCGGTGTGTTGTAAGTTGGTTAGATAATGGTGAATGTTGACACGCTTCTGGCGAATCATGTTTTCCCCTCTGGGATGACAAGTCATATTGTGAGATAGAATAATCTTACATTTATAAGTAAAGTGTTTTCTAACGGATCTTTGTCTCTCTTTATTTCGTGCACTTAATGATCACCCAGTGTGTCTGGGTGCTCATCCAATCTAGATGAAACTTTGCAAATATGCTGACAGTTTATTAAGTATGGACCGATTTAAAATTATGCACTCGCTGATACTATAACAAGCGATCACATTTACACATTTTAATAAGCAGTACCACCCAGTAAAGTTTTGAAATTTAGTACATAAGGCCCTCTTCTCACAAGGAACAAATTTGCCTGATGATGGATATTCTGCTATGTTGAATTTTGTGAAAAACACATAAAATGACAGATGTGCATAACCCTTAATATACAGAGATCTATAGACCAAGACCTGTAAGCACTATAAGATGGAATAGAACTCAAACAATATGGCTCCTGTGAACCAGTAAATATCCAAGTCATAGCTATTTAGATTGTCACGTAACTTACTATGTTCAGAAAACTCTACAGACTGACCTGCAAGGGAACTTTTTGTAAGCAACATTTACACATTTGTGTCATCTTAGGACAGGATCGTAGCATAATGTAATGTACAGACACCATAATTGCCTTTTGATGATGCTTTTAATTATGTTGCATAGATTTTAAAAAAGAAAAGACTACAGTGACTTGATTACAGTGAGAAGAAAAGTAAGAGCATTAGAAAAGAGTAAATGTGTTCATTAGAGTAGAGAATTAAGCCTTTACTTCTTCCTTAGGAGTCCCTTTATCCTGGCTCTCAAGGTCTGGGGGTTAAAAGAAAAAAATTAAGGTCACTTTGAGTGATGCTAGTGGGGCTTTTTCATATGATTATGAAAAAACCCCACATTTACTTGATTGGAAAAGACAAAAATTATGATTTTTTATCTTTTTATTTATCCCAAATGTCCCTCACAAAGTGCATTATTGCTTCAACAACCTGGTTTATAAAACCCGAACAAGAGAGAGAGCCACCGACCTTTGAGCTGGATGGGGCCCAGGACCAGAGTATGGTTCTCATGGTCCAACCCAAGGTCTCTGGTTCTGCGCTTCAGGCAGCCTCGACGGCAGCGGGAGTTATAGTCAGAAGCTTGACATATCACAACCTTGCATTGCACGTACACTGACTCATGGGTTCGCAGAAATTGGAAGGCTTTGAATGCGAAACTGCCATAGGAGCTGGAACCAGAGCTGTAGGTCATGTAGGTGCTGTCCCTTGCACATCTAAAGGTAAAACAGCTATTATTAGGCTACGGGATAATGAATATAAAGAATATAAAAGAATATAAATATAGGAAAGTTGGTAATAGCAGGATATTATGTAGGGTACACTAAGAAACTGTAAGGCAAGGTATCCTTAGAACATGTTGTCAAATGTGTTTCACCAAATTGTCTTTCAAGCTAATGGCATTACGAGGTGTTTTGTGAAAGATATAGTCTTTCCCCAAGGCCTAAAAATGTCGATTGCAAACCATTTTGGAGATTATGGCTATTTGGCAAATTTGACCATATGGCAGTTTGTCTATAAACAGCATATACAGTAAATACTCTTTAGCTAACATAGAACCTTCTAACTGATTCCTGTTTTGACATGCTCTCACCCATTACGGACAAGGTCATAGGCTCTGTGGAAGTCATGAGGCGAGGGTGAGGCCACACACGTGTCCAAAAACAGCACCAGGCTGCTATCGTCCCTTCTTAAATTTATTTTGACAAACAAGTTCTGGTTCAGAGTCACCCTGTATGGAACCTGAGTCACCTGGTAGAAGAGACAATACACAAATCTTCAATTCTATTAAAACTAATATTCAGAAAACATCTAGTAGGCCTACCACAGGCTAGCTACAGTAAGTCATTGGCAGGTCTTTTCAGGTCCTTGCCACTGGAAATCATTTAAAGGTACACTTCTCGATTGCATTATAGCACTCACTCTCTTCAAAATTATGGGAAGTATGGGAAGCTGTGGGGAGTAGAGAGGAGTACCAGCCACTCAGCACTCGCATGCCAGAGGGAAGTGATCATTCTTGTAGCGCTTATTTCAACAACAACAACGTGCACCTTTAAATCATCTCAATGTTACAGCCTGGAGAGAATATGTTAATACCATATTGGAAAAGCTGCTGGAGGTGTAGAAAGCCATGGTGCCATTGAATCTGCCTGTGCCCGATATGGTGGTGTTCTCAATTCCTGTGGCGATGTACATTATCTGGACCATTGTGTCTTGCTCCATCCGACAGCCCACATTTATCATAAAGTGAGACTGGCGTGTGATCTCACCAAAGTTGGAAGTGAAGGCACGGATTGCATTGGAGTACACGACTCTGCCGTTCTCAAACTATTAAAAGTAGAATAAAAGTGGAAATAGTCCCATTAGTTCTTCCTAAATGTACATGTTCGAGAAAGTGATTCTAAACTATAGTGTTAATGTACTATATGTTGATTGGCAGAGGATTGTTTACCTTTCGTTCAGTGCCACAAGTGTTTATTGCAAAACGAAATACCACTTCGTAGCTGGAGATCTGTGGCCTGCAGTACTGGTCATTCAAGTACAGATTATGGCCGTCATAGCCTATAGAGTTCAGGTAGGACCTCCCAAGCACAATTACCATGTTGTCTGAAGAACATTCCACACGACCTGACAAAGCAACATATTTACGAGATGTAATAATTTACACATACAATGGATTAAATGTCATTCTCATCCCATCAATATTATTTTTTCTTCAAGCATTCCAGGCTGTGTCAAGTGAGCAATTGACATCATATTGACATCATATTTATTCATTTATTTTTTTGTGAAGTATTTAAAGAAAGATGCAGTAGTCAACCTTGGAGCATTGTCATCTTTTTAGATGTTTATTATTCTTTCTCGATCCTCCAAAGTTTTCTACTGCAACTTTACCTTGCCATTTGTGAGACTTATTCATCTTCATGTTTGTTCCCTATCATGGGAAAGCTGTGCCCTACACAAATGAGTAAAAGTGCGTCAGTTTACCTGAACTTGAGGGGAGAATGCTCTTGAACTCTGCTTTGAACCCTCTAGCAACAACAGAGCTATCCGTTTTGAAGAGAACAGTCATGTAGTTGGAAGAAGAATAGAAGGAATTCTCAGTGTTATTATTTTCGCACAATTTCCCCAAAGGCTGTGAATAGATAGAAGACCCATCGTAGATCTGGAGGAAATCACAGGAGCAGCAGTTCTCCAACCTGGATGGAAAAAAGATAACATAATATCATAACATAGTATCATAATCAATTTACAACATTATTAAAGTTTTTTTTTTGTCATCATTATGTTTGTTTGTTTTTTCATGACCACTCAGATTTACAAAAGTGTATTTTTCACTCACTGAAGGTCAGTGACTGTGAGAGAGATTCGTTGGTTATAAGGAGCACTTATCTGCCAAACACAGTATTGTTGGTCAGGATAATAACTGGGGTAGTTTTGACTGGAGAATGACCCAGTGCCATGCAGAGAGCCTCCACATGACTGTGCTGAAAATAGGGTAGAGAATCAATTCATTGCAGTCATTTAGCAGATGCTTTTATAAGTGATGTACAAGGAGTACAATTACAAGTGTTACAAAGAGCAGATAGGGGACATCTTGCCCAAGGATGCTTACAGGTAGGCCAACTCTGGGGCCTACCCATGACCCTCCGGATGAGAGTCAAACACCCAGACTACTAGACTGTTCTGCCCCCAATCAGCGACCAGCCCATGGTAATGTAACCATTTAAGGTTGAGGTTACAGTATATTTAGGCAGAAAAATGCTTGTTTGGCACTGTGGATTGGAGACATTGTATGTTGAAATACCTGTGGTTCTTGGTGGTTCACTGGTTGATGGGCAATACGCTGCAGGGTAGAGAGAT
>JAODLI010000007.1:1723501-1746701 GCA_027575585.1 Percopsis omiscomaycus | reverse complement strand
TAGCAATACAAAACCAGAACCTACATTTGCTTTCATCAATCAACATTCAATAAAACTGATTAGTAACTATATTTAGTGACCGATTTCACAACATTGCACTACATTGTTTTGACATAACAGAGGTATCATGGATTCAAACTCACCTGTTGTGTAGTACCCTGGAAAAACGAAGAGTAATATATATAAATTATTAGTTTGATTTCAAAAAGGGCAAGCATAGACACAACACTAACAAATCAACATTTGGTACCTTGCACGGCAGGTGCAATGATAACACCGCAAAGAACCAACAGTGTGCAGGCCATCATGATTTCCTCTTGCAAACAAACATACCTCGGTCTATACCACAGTAACCTATATACCCACTTGCAGGCCTCCTTATCTCAGTCATAAAGCTTTTCAGAATGCATTTGAGTGAGAAGTGCACACCTGGGATGTTATAAAGTGTGCAAATGATTATATATAGTAATTGTACCCTTACATCATCAGTGCATTTTAAGGTATTTCCTAAAGAAGTAATAATAGAAGTTGACTCTTGCACACTCACACACATTTAATGAACCCCAGAGCAAGAGAGCAACATTTGCTGTCATTAAACTGTGATGTCCTGATTATATCATAAATATGTATGTATATAAATTGGGTCACTCACTTTAGATAAGTCAGGATATGCATACAAATATAAAAATGACCAATAATTGGTTAGTAATGCTTATGCAGGGATAAGCGTAATAAGTATAAAATCAGTAAAATAAATCTTCTATTTCATTGTGGTGTGGACATATCATTAACATATCAATATATGATTATGATTTTGTCATCATTAAGGTTAATGTAACAGAATAATAATACAGTATATATTTAATATAATGTGTTTGGTTATATATGTTCGAAAAAGAAAGGTCATCTCCCGTTTGAATAGCGTTTTACCATTTCATATTATAATGCTTAGGGCTTACTGACACACAGAGTAATATATTTGCAAAATATACAGACCATAAATGTAGACTTTATAGCATGTCTGTATGTGTTCGTGAGAAAATGTAGTTCAATCTAGCCTGTTTAATCAGGTGTCAGAAAGGGATTTATGTTCCAGGATCTCAAATTATCTTAGCTACCTTATAAATGATTTAGAGTGTGTATTAATGTGTCATCTCTTTAGCAGGACATGAGGGAAGCTAGTATTGTGGAGACATCACATGTATAGTGTACTTGTGCTTTATACTGTCGGTAAACGGGCTAGGAAAACCAAAGACATAGGTGGCAACTATATAATAACTAATAATCATGTAGTGTATACTGTAACATAATTTGTACAATGCAGTACGAAACATAGAAAATAAATGTATAATAAAGAAAGTGTTAATAGGAATACTGAAGGATTCTTTACAGTCATTCATTGTTTAGATTATGTTGATATTCATTTGAGCTCGCAAAAACATTTCAAATATTGATATTGCCATTCTACTAATTGAAGAAACGAACACACGTTCTGCTTTGGGACAAAAGTAAGCACTTTCATTTTAGATTTATTGTGCTACAATCTGAACTGCCATCTATTTTATTGTATTTAGGTGACGGGGTAAGAGAACAATCACATCAGGATTGAATCAGTATTGTATCATCCGAATCAATGATAAATTGCGTCATTTGTGACTTTATAAAGCTCCCACTTATAGAAGAATAGAGAAGGTTGATAATTTATTATGACATGTTGGTGTACCACGTATCTGACTTCATGATGAAAGAAAGGCAAACATGACACGATGTACAGGTGCAGCAAGTGTGACTCAAACTCGAACCGAAAACTGTAAGCTTAATGTTCTCTTTGCACATTAAAAAATGAAGCCCTGTTTTTTAATGCCCCTCTAGTCTATCTCACCCCTACGGAAATTACTTGTGTCAAGCTCTTAAATCAACACATAGCTGGAAGAACATTGGGTGGTCGCCCTCTCTCTCTATGGCCTATTTATCTAGTAGTAGACCATTTTTGTAGACCATTTGTACAAAGCCTGCTATGAGTCACGGCAGCAGTGCCCCTGACTCAATTCTGAGTGAGTTAACCATTAGCCAGCATAGTAGAACTGACGCTGGCTGTCTGGGATAAAGCAAGGGGCTACACAGGCGACCTCACTAATACAAGCCGAGTAGCAGCTGCAACAACTGCACAATACGGTAAGAGAAAGTCTTATTATGGTAATTGTCTTTGATAGGATTAAATGCACTCACATAATTGTTGGGTTATATATATATATATATATAACGAATATATATTTTGTGGTTCTGTAAAACCATAAAACAATAGTAACACATTATTATTTCTGTACAAAAATAAGGTTTGTGAGGCCTTCTGGGTCTGAATATGTACACTATCAAGACTCTTTCATGTTTCATACTTTATGAAGCTGTCAGTATGATAAACCATTCCTTTAAAAGGGGTTTATTTGATCACAAAGCTTCATTCTCCAACCTCCAAAAGTCTTAATCTTTAAAAGGAAGCAACTGAACGGCAATTGTAGTGATTCCGGCAGGACCTTTTATGTTTACCTGGTCAGTGGGTTGATCATGAACTAAGCATATGCTGACCTCTGTAATCCAGTCATCAGTACAGGTACAGCCCAGCCCACAGGTTTTATTGATCAGGCCATGTCCTTTTGTGTGCGTGTACAAATAAAGTTGACTCTAGTGTTTGGTTTTTTCTTTTGCAGGAGACCATTGGTCCAATTTCCTGATTCACATCCAAATCAAACAAAACAATTTGCTCATTCCATAATATGTGAAAACAGCAAATTGCGGCTCCGTTTTCTTCCCTATATACTGTATTTATGAAAATAAATAAGTCATTAAGGAAAGAAACCAATAACAGTTGTTGGCTTCAGTTGATCATTTAACCATACTCTGATTATCCACTTACCACCATATTTCACACACACACACACACACACACGCACGCACGCACGCACGCACGCACGCACGCACGCACGCACGCACGCACGCACGCACGCACACACACACACACACACACACACACACACACAGCTCTTCCTCTATTATGTGATTTCTATAGCTGGCTCATGCACTGACCTCTAGCATAAAAGACACACAAAGAGCAATGATCACTGACATTGTCACTCCATGCCTAGTATTCCTCTCTTTCTCTCTCTCTCTGTGTGTGTTCTCATGCTTCACAGATCTCACCAATGATGAAATAACTTGTTTAGCTCCTGTACGCACGTTCTTACACGAGTGTCTCCCCAACAGGAGGTGATTTGACAATAAAGAAAGCAAATGCAGAACATGGGGTCCTCCCCCGCCCTCCTACTGCTCCTGGGCTGCTGCCTCTCGGCAAGCCAAGCCAACCGCATCTACGTTCACCCCTTCTACCTCTTCGCCGCGGAGAATGTCAGCTGTGAGACACTACAGACCGAGAGTGCCAAGCCACTGGAGACACTTCCTGTGCCATCGCTTAGTGACGAGCTCCCGGCGCCGGAACCCAGGGAAACGCCAGAAGGGGTCGAGCTGAGGCAGAACATCACCCAGAGAACAGTGGTTCTGGCGGAGCTGTTGAACACCCTGGGCCTCAGGATGTACCAGGCTCTGAGCACCAAGCAACAGGGCGCCAACACTCTCCTCTCCCCGGTTAATACTTACGGCTCCCTGGTTACTTTGTACCTGGGAGCGTCCAAGAAGACGGCCAGCTCATACCAGGTTAGTTGACGGCCATTATTCGATCTTGTTGAAGGACGTTAATGTAGCAAAATAATGTTCCTCATGTAAGGAGTGTGTGAGCAGAGTGCAAGCGCAGGATGCGTAAGGACGAGGCGAGGCGCGGGGAAGAAGATAACGCTCGAAGCGTATTTTAATAATAGAAGTAGGCCTACAAACTGATTTGTGAAACAAACTGAGGGGCAGTGGCTTGGTGTTTCACCTCAGTCAATGTTCACCTCATTATTGCTGTGTAATGTACTTTTTGGGAAAATTAAGCGCTTGGCTGGTATTTAGGCTGTTAGCAGTTATTTTGAGGATTGAATGATATGTTAATAAGTATTGTAAAATGTATAACTAAGTTAGTCCATTATTCTAACAGACTGTTGTTTTCTTACAATAACTGGTGTATGACCTATTCAGCTATTGACAAATGTACTTATTGTAAGTCGCTTTGGATAAAAGCATACAGTATACTACAGTATAAAAATAGACATTATAACAGTGAATGAATGAATGAAAAACAAATGCATTTCTTCAGTAACGAATTAGATGACAAGTATACTTCAATATCTAATTTTAAGTTTTGTGCTTTTTAATTAAAAAACTGATCCCAAATCCTTATTCCCTGTTGCTAGCTTCTGTTGGGCCTAAACAGAGACACCGACCGAGAAGACTGTGTGTCATTAGTAGATGGACACACGGTTCTGAAGACACTGCAAGACATCAACTCTCGGGTAGATGACGGACCCATTGATGAGATCGTCACCCAGGTCTGGGTCTTCACTCGTAGTGATGCCAGCCTATCAGAGGACTTTATTCAGGGCATAAAGGACTTCTCTGACACGTCGTTCATCCGGGGAGTGGACTTCTCCAGGCTACAAGAGGCGGAGGAGATGGTGAATAGCTTCACTGAGAAGACATCGCAGGGGAAGGTGAAGAGTCTCTTTAAAGACTTGAGCCCCAGCGCCAATCTGCTCTTCATCAGTTCCTTCGCCTTCAAAGGTTTTTTTCCTTTTCTCAGACCTTTTTCAAAGTGTTTAGATCAGGACAGAAGTGAAAGATATAAAAGCTAGATCAAGACAGAAGTGAAAGCTACAAAATGCTTTCAGTTAAGGTGAATTTGGCAACACTTACAGTATGGTGTGAGGGTTCTTTAAAAAAAAAAAAAAACAGTGTATAAAGAGCATGTTATACTCAATTTAAATCTCCCAATCCTCACTGGTGGACCAACCACTCCTGTTTGAGACCGAATTCGTCACCACCTTTGCACTGCTGATAAACTTTTTGAAGAACTGAAAACATGGTTAACATGGTTGTATCTGCTTAGGTAACTGGAAGACAGCCTTCCAACCTGACAACACCTCCCTACAGGAGTTCTATGTGAATGAAACAGCCACAGTGATGGTGCCAATGATGACCCAAATGGGTCAGTACTACTACCTGAATGACAAGGTAATTTTGCAACAGCGTTTGTGTGTGAATATATTGTATTGCTTATTTGGTGCATTATTTTGCAGGAAATAACCCAAAATATCACCAGCAGGGATTTTGAATCTAATCATTTGAATTCCAAGTAATGTATTTATTGTATTACCGTGAAGGTACGGCAGGTCACGGTTGTTAAGTTGCCTTTGAGCAAGCAGTCGTACATGCTGCTGATCCTGCCTAATGAAGGGGTCCGGCTCAGTGCTCTGGAGGGAAAACTTCGCAACGATATCATCTTTAGTTGGCACCGAAAACTCAATGAAGGGTGAGTATTCAGTGTTACTGTGTTTGTTTTTGCTGCAAGAGGGTAGGGCTGAGCAAAACATGACAACATTTTGGATTACCTTTCAGAGATAGTCCACAATCTCTGGAAACACAATTCTAAGAACTGTCTAGGTGTGTACATGTATCGACATAATTGACATTCTTGATTGATATTCTCCACTCTGTTAGTGCAACTGATAGGGTGACACCTTCTTTATTATTGGTTCTTTTGAGTATATACAATTTACAGCAACTTTGCAACATAGTTCCACCCAATTTCCACCATGTAGAGATTTTTATTTATGTATTTCCAGCCCCTTTAAACCAATTTACATAATTATTTTAACAATGGAAACAATGCACTGTTGCTTGTATTTGCTTCAAAAACAGACTTTTTAATCAATAATTATCAACCACAGTCACAGTCAATCAAGTCACATTCAATCATGTCAATATTTGCAGACAGTTAAAGTATCCTAAAACTTGAAATTGTCTATTTTTGTTGTTGTCTCCGATCCATCCATCCAGCTTGCTGGAGCTGTCTCTTCCTCGGTTCTCCATGTCATCTGTGACAGATCTGCATGAGCTGCTAGCCAACATGGCTTCAGAGATAGAGACCAAGCTACTGGGCTCCCAGGCTGAGTTTGAGCGACTCAGCACTACCAAACCCTTCACTATAGATAAGGTAACAAGAGCCAGATGGTTCTGTTAGGTTCTAGAAATTGTACAATGCAATGTTATTTGTGTGCACAATTTCCTAAGCCATCTTACTATTTCCTCCCAGGCATTAAACAAGGTGTTGTTTGAGATGTCAGACGAAGGGACAGAACCCCAGAAGACGACCCAGGAAGCAGGCATACCTCTTAAACTGACAGTCAATCGGCCATTCTTCTTCTCAATCGTAGAAGGAGACTCTGGTGCCTTCCTCATGCTGGGCAAGATTGTCAATCCTACACTTTGAAGTTGCATGGTGCTTAACATAAAGGCAAATGCATTTTTCAGTATTTATCGGAACATGTTAATGCAAACTGCGACGAAAACAACACGCTGAAAACTGTTACTTATGTAAAATTAAATATAGCTGTGTTCCGTAGAGTACGTGCATAAGTACAGTGGGCATGATTCTCTTTGTTGAATAATACTTTGTATTGTTGTTGATGTTTTTTTTGATTGAATTTTGTTTACAACTTGTGATCTCAGAAATAAAGCAGTTTCTCAATATACAGTAATGGAAATATCAGTTTGTTCAAAGTCACATTTACAGTACCTTCTAATAGCCTAGTTACTAGCAGAAACCATAGTGGAATATAAAGAATAACTATTGCTGCTTGAATTGTATTACATTTAAGGGAAACTGTATAGTTTCAGTTTAAACTGTTTAAACTAGTGTAAAAAACAAATGCACAAAATGGCTACACTACAATTTCTGGAGGTCTACTTATAGTAACACAGAAAAATCTCTTGTGCAATTCTTTTACATTTTATTTCCAAGTTCTTTGTGTTAATGGATTAATATTAGAAAATGTACATCAAACTGGTTTTCTTCCTTATTTACAATTTGTCCTTCACCTGACAACAGTTAACAGAAAATAATCAATGATCATTGTTTGACATTCACCCCTTAAAACTGATTTAAGATCTCCTAGCCATTAAAACATCTACACACATGGAATAGGACATTATACCTACAGCCTTACCCAGTTTTTTCAACTGCATGTATCTTACCCAGTCTGATCAAGTTAAATATCAATCCCCATTGCCAATGTCACTGATCCACTGCCTTTTATTCAATTTACAATATGAAAATGTTCTGTTGTGAAGAGTTTAGCTTCACACTAAAAGACCTGATCAGAGTGGAAGGGCCACCCCTGGTGGCCTGATCAGGCATGGCATGTCCCATTGGTCCACTGCACCGGGTTAGACAAAGAAACGAATGAGATAGTTAAAGGGATGTGTCAGAGGTACAGTTCTGGAACGGGATTATTGATGCTCTGATGTAGACTGAAATTTGCTCAATGCTCCTCCATAGGAAGTTGGTGAACATATTATAGTCCTATTGGTTCTGTTCGGCCAGCTCTCGGGCCTCCTGGACCAGCTCCATCAGGGTGGAGAACATGGAGATGTCAGTTGGTTGTAAACCCATCTTCTGGCTCTGTGGCAAACAAGGGGAGCATGAGACGACACTAAAGGACTACAAGTCTATACAAGTACGTGCATGCATTCAGAGGCTATGGGCATTCATGAGATTTGCGGAAAGCTCTGTAAACCTCATTGTTCAGGAGATTCTGTGATTGGCTAGAGCTTGGCAAGATCTCATCTTCTCAGGCAGACATTAATATGGCTTTATTATTATTATTATTATAATAATAATATGGGGAAATGTATGAATGCACAGTTATGTCTGGTGTATAAGTTGCCATGCATGCCTATGTGCGAGTTTCTATCGCGCTACCTGTTCCCCTAGGTATTCCACATCCAGGGCCAGCTGCAGACGAATCTTGCTGTCATCTGTTGGCCCTCCATTGGCACCTGTCGTCGCTGCACTGGCTGCACCCTTCCTGGCCTGCTTCAGTCGCTTCAGACTCTCCTCCATCTTCCTCACAGAGCTCAGAACCTCCGAGATGGTCTCATAGTACCTGGACATGAAGCCGGGGCATGTCAGGAGATGGAAAGTAGAAGAAGAAGAAGTATAGAAGGCTGGATACAAATCAGGCACTTGATAAAATGAAAGAAAGATTAACGCTCTAGAAAGGTCCAGGAAAAAAAATCTATCGCATTATTCACTGTTTCCTTTGTAAACATACTCTAATTTCGTTATTTTTATTATATTAGTTTAACAATAAATGCCTACTATAGATAAGCCAATTTGAGTGTCCTACCTCTGTGTGCAGTCAGACAGTGTAACGCGCAGCCATTCTTGGGCTATCGGAGGAGTTACCAGTCCGGTTGAGTCAGCCAGCAGCTGATGTAATGGACGCAAGGCATTGTCCATGTATGCTGATGCACGTGCTGGCACTTCCTGTCCGGGGAGGAAGTTGCAATATAGAAGTTGAATACCCAATCCAACTGCTGTGCCTAGACACCAACAAAGCATTAAACCATTCAAGAAAATAGGGGACCAGCCCTACTGCACTGACCTTGTTAGTCCTGCGGTAGAGCCGTGGTACCTCAGACGCACTCTTGAGGAAGCGGCAGCAGCGTTCCGTCAGGTGCTGAGTCATCCTGGTGTTTAGGAGTGGGATACGACCTGACAGACACGCCTTCGAGTCCGCCAGCGCATCTGGGAGGGAGGACGGTGCAGGTGAGTGGTCAAGTTAATAGTACCCAAAACCCAACAACAGCACCCTCTACTGGTTGAACACTTATTACTGCAATTACTTGAAAAAGGCGATGTCATTTGCTTTCTTTTGTATGGCAAGTGATACCACCTATTACTTTGCACACAATAAACACCTTCTAGAGGAGGCTCTTCAGGCTCTTCTTATAGGTTCACTATAAATATTTTCTATATTCAAGTAGTACATTAAACATCAAGCAATGAGGAAAAAGAAGGATTTTTTTTTGTTTTTTGTTTTTATTGTCTTCTATTGTGTGGGTAGTTTACCTTCCATTATAGTGAAGTTTTTGAAGCCAATGGCCTGCAGTTTCTGTCTGACCATCTCTGACAACTCATTAATCTAGAACCGAATGACAACAACACTAGCATTACGAAGACAATGGTTACAAATCAAGCACACAACAATTAACCAAAATCCATCTTGTAGTTGTAAATTCAGTGTCCGTGTGCATATACCTGCTCCTGCATCTTTTGGATATCAGCTGCTATGTGTACCAGCTGTTTTGTGGAGAGGGAGGCGGGACCTCCGCTCTCACTGCCGGCCTCGTCCAATGACGTGCGACTAGACGTAGAGGAGGCGGAGCTGGGCAGAGGCCTGGCGGGCTCCTTGGTGGCCTCCGAGGCTGGAGACTTAGTCAGCACCTAACAGGATGTCACAGTCAAGAGGAAAAGCAACATTGCATGCTTAGTCTAAACAAACATATAAGTTAGTTACAAATTTGAGCCAGTCGAAAGGTTAGAAAGGTTAGGAATAGCTCAATTGTAGTTTACCTCGTCAAGGAACTTAGCATATCGCGAGTAGAGTTGCAATGTGAGCTTCCAGAAGCGATGGGCCAGAGGTGCCAGGTAGACTTTGTCTGACCAACACCTCACAAGACAGGACCATAATACCTCAGACACCCGCAGGTGGTACACACTGCCCGCTGGACAGAACACACACACACACACACACACACAGTTACTATAGTTACTAGAGTTGTATGAGAGTTACTAGAGTTGCCAGAGGTAAGAATAAGTACTGAAAACGTTACTATGGGGAGTGGGTATATAATACCTGGAGCTGCCTCTAGTCCATCACTTATAGCATTCTCTAAACTCCCAGCTATTTCCTTGTACCTAAGACAGGAGTGAGAAAATAGGGTTAGGAAGAAGAGGAGAAGTTAGGACCGTTTTAGGCGTTAGCAGTCATCCCTCGAACCTGCTCTGAATTACAATAGCTAGGCTAAATCATGACGAACACTAACCGGAATATGTACTTTCAGCAAAAGGCAAATGATTGATTGATTATTATGACATGTACATGTTCAAACTAGTTATTAAAGCTATTAGAGACTTGAATTTAGGGCTGGACCCGAATCTTCAGATATTTGTTTGTTGGGTAGGTATCGATTTTCAATTTTGGGATTCGAATATTCTTTTTTTTTATGCATGGTAAAAGAAAAATAGGCTAAACATAATCAATCAACTTATAGGGGGGCAACCAACCACATGCCTACAGACATATTTCGCTGAGTCAGCGTAGCACCATGAATTGAGAAAAAATAAGTACTGTGTGGGAACCTTTAGAGGACGGACGGACCAAAAGGACGACGAGGTTATTTGTAAGATATGCAATGCAGTATTGAAATATAGCAGTAGTACAAGCAAATGCAATACCACTTGTGAAGCAAACATCCACAAGCCTGCCGGTTCTACACAGCACACTCGGCGCTGGAGGATTCAACGCGTGTTTTCGGTATGTTAATCTGTTTGCACCTGCTTTGTCTAACCATGTGTTCTTTTCAGCCAAGGGGTTGAAAAAGACACTAATTCCGTTCAAGCATCATGCACAGTATAATTATGCACTACATTTGGACCAACCCTTCCCCATAACAGGAGCTTTACTTTACTTTATAAGTAAATAAATACTTATAAAATCACATAATAATGACAGACTTTAAATGTTTATGCATTGATGGAGATTACCGTAGTTGAAAATAGACGGGCAGGTTCCACTTGTTATTAAAGCTGGTATATGAAGGGTGAACCCTCAGCCTCTTCACACTGGCCTGAGAATTGCACTGACGCTCATACCTCCGCACAAACTCCATACTCACACTGTACCGCTAAAAACGCAGGCAGAAATATTATCAAAACATTTTACACACACACAAATACACTGGCCAGTCCATCCAGGATCTCGCAGATTGCATGGCTGAATTTTCTGCAGTGTTTCTAAAGAATTGCGATGCCACTTGTGTGTGTTCTGCAGTCAACACTGAAAAATAGAGCTTTCAAAACATGAAAACAAGAAAAAGTTCAGAAAACACAAGACTGGTCCAGAACAGTCTGTAAAGAACTGGACCTGCTGGTCATTGTTAGTTGCCTAGTTTTGTGCATTGGATGACTTACATTTGTGTTCCAGCACCGAGTGGCACCGAGTGCAAAACAAGTTTTCCCCCACTCTCACTGAGCACATTTGGGTTCTGCTTAGTCATGTCTTTGGCCGTTATTTGTGTCAGTAAATGAGATGTATTTGGAATCATGTCTCAGCAAAGGACATTTGTGACTAGGCCACTAAATGAAGACATCACACAGACCAGATCGTGCAAGCTATTGCAAATAATGCAGTGATTGGCTGAATTTGCGTGAATTATTGCGATCGTCAGATTATGGAGGGACTGACTGGAATACAAAAGGCAAGAGACTGAAAAAATTATATAATAAAAATAATTTTAATTGAAATTAATTAATTAAGTTGAAAATATGTGCAATAGTATGCATGTGTCCACACACACACACACACACAGGCATCAGTACCTCAAAGAATACATCAGGGTTTCCAGGGTTGAAGAGGAAGGCCATCCTCTCCTCTATCCCACGGAATATTTCTGGCCACACAGAGTTGACCAGGAAGTCGTAGCCTGGTACTGTGTCGGCTTTGTCACTGAGAATGGAGTGCACATCACATTAGTATATTACCTTCATCAGGCAGGACACCTGAATATAAGGACAGTCATGTCCTTACATTACACTAGTGTTCAAAATATTTCTCTGCAATGTATGAAAAATATCATGAAGTTGAGGCTTTTTATGAGGGATAAATATTCGTGAAAAATGAGGTATATACATTGAAATAGTAAGTCTGGGTGTGAAGTACTTGCTTGCAGAGCTGAGACACCGTGCTTGATTTACAGTACGAATGACTTGCTAAAAGCTAACCCTATACTCATGTTTGTGAATAACTTCAATTCATTTATTGAGCTCAAACAGGTATAATATATTTGTTATTGGTGGCCTGTGTACCAAGCACAGTGTTTATACTTAAATACCTTGTTCCATGAAAGCATCAATACCTTGATATGGCTCCTCCAGTCACATCTCTAAGCAGTCTGCAGTGATGGGGAACAAACTCCAGAAGTCTGGAGTACATCAGCTGTAGACCGTTGGGACTTGCCTTCACCAACTCCTCTACAATCACCTACGGCAAACAGAAGGGAACAAAAGGCCAGTGAGGAGAGGACTCAAAGTGCACCTAAGATACATAAATCATTTAAGCTCATTCCGTCCTAAAGCAAGATATTGCTCAAAAGCATGCAGGGACATTTTTTAAGCTGTCAAAGTACTATTGAGTACCCTATTTTCTCTGAAAACTTCCTGCCAATCTATACCCTGTATTGTCAGAGCAAGATTGTGTACTTACCTGGTCCATGTATGGTTTGACCAGCACCTGTCCAACCAGGGTCTCAGCGTCTCGGATCTTATCGATGGTGGCGTAGGTTCTCAGGCAGTGGCGGACCATGTCCAAGTTGGATGTCTGCAGCCCTTCGATCAGGAGGCCCTCCAGAGACTGCTGCAACATGGAGGTGATGCCTGCGATACGCTGGGAAAGAGGCCACATGCAGTGGACCACATGTAGGTGCTTCAGGTAAAACTGCGCTTATCAGAAGGAAAGTGCATTTGGAACAAGCGGACTCTTTGATTGACACTTACAGGTCGGACTTTGTCTAACAGTGGCATGCCTTTGCTCTGTACAGCATGGAACTGCAGCTGGTTGAACTCGGTAGCTATTCTCTCCAGGATCTGACCTGCCAACAAAGGACTGAAGGCGGATGCACACAGTTACTCTGTGAATCTATGACTTTGACTCGAGCAAGTGAGTGAAAGCTCTTGTGGTCATGGTCTCCTACCCACTGATCTCCAGAGAGCTGGATTCCTTGGGGTTCTGCGAGTGGAGGATCTTCTCAATCTTCTCTACCGAGCGCACAACCTGGATCAACCTCAGCACACACACCTGATGGAAACGTGATGGGAAGTGATATTGTATTGATATTTGGAAAACAAATTTCTGTATACAGCCATGAAAAAAATTAGACCACTGCTTTTTTTTTTTTAAATGTATATAAAGAATTTTCAAAATATATAATATTGTATTTTTTTTAAATATGCAGTGGTCTCTTAATTTTTTCAACGGCTGTACGCGTGCGACATGAATCCTGACAGTAATTAACTCATTGTGAAGGAGTAGTTGATTTCCATGCCAGCTGTATACACAGAGGATACAATACATTTGACTGGAATAGAAGAGGAACACATGAATAGTTGAGCTGTTCCTTGTACTTGTACTTGAGCCCAGCCAAGGAGAGGTTTGTCTTATTCAGTAATGTATGGTACACATATGAATGGTAAAAATGCTCTTTTCTGTCAACTACGTCCATTGACTACATGTGTTTTTGTTCTGTAGCATGACAATACTTCAATGGTCAATCCATTGGCACATATACTTCTTGCTATACTTCTACTTGGATTCCTAAACATACCACTGTAATAAATGCATCAATGATTATGACGGCTGCAGCACCAAACCTTTTTGTTCTGCAGGTCGTCCTGTTTGGACAGTTGGTTGTCTATAGCCTGAATAACCTGACTCACACATGAGCGCAGGCTCTGAAACACATTTAAAAAAAAGATTGAGGTGACATGTTTTTATGAGCTAGACAAGAAGCATACATGCTAGCAATACATACCATCACCTCCTCTTGTAACCTTACAAGAGGCACAGAGAGCTGGTTGAGGGCTTTATCCATCCCAACCTGAAAACGGAGCAGAAAGAGGAGTGCATTAGTAGACCGAAGATTATTAACAAAACGATTCTAAATGCCTCATTGTCAGCAATACTATTAGTTGTCTTAGCTAACTGTAGAGGTTGACAATGAAGCTAAATCAAGTAAGTACCCGTAAACATCCTTGAGCAAGATTCCTATCTGCTCCGTAATAGCAGTATGTAATTGTAAGTCGCTTTGGATAAATGACCTAATTGGAATATTACCACGCACCAGGTTGGTTGAGAGGTTCACAAAGTCGGCATAGTCCTTGTTGATGAGCTCTACCATGGCCGTCTTAAGTAACTTGTAGTAGAGCTCCAGGTCTTCTCGCATCTCCTCCAACTGGACCTGCTTTCTACACTCCGCCACAAACTGATCAACATCAAAGTCATCCTGGGAACATAGAGAGACAGAGAGGAGGCAACGGGATCAGAGAGAGGGGCAGTGCAGACAGAGACGGTTAGGAGACAACAGCATTAACAGTTACATGAGTGTCATACAGAAACAACAATCTTAAGCCACACTTACAGTGTGACAGCACGACCATACGTTTAATTATTTCCAATTTCAAAACGTGCATTACTAGTAATGACAGCTTTTCGGATGAATGATTATTAACATCTTTATTACAATTAGGTCATTTAGCAGACGCTTTTATCCAAAGCTACTTACAATTGCATGCTGCTATTGGATGGGCATGGAGCAGATAGGGGTTAAGCATCTTGCTCAAGGATGCTTACAGGTAGGCCAACTCTGGAGCTTGAACCCACAACCTTCCGGCTGGGAATCCAACACCTGGACCGCTAGACTATCCTGCCTCTATGATAAAGACAGTATTTAAACTACCAAGCAGGACACAATAACTATGGAACAGAAACAACTATTAGAAAGATGTTTCTAATAGCCAATAGCCAAGTAATGTTCTAAAAATGCCTAAGTGAAGTAACCTTGTTACATGATGCTGCGCTTATTCTGAGAGAATGTTATTTGCTTGCAAAAACTGGTGGTTAACCAGTTCAACTGTTGACAAATGTACTAATTATAAGTCGCTTTGGATAAAAGCGTCTGCTACATGCTGTAACGTTAAATATAAATGTTTGCTAACGCCAGATGGCTAACTACTTATTGTGGTAGAGTAAACAATACGTAAAAAAATCTAAATATGCTCACTTTCATAAAAACGTCCTTATCGAAGCACAAAGAATCGGGTCCCTTGGGTAGATTCATATTTGATGATATGTGTAACATACAATACTAGCCTAAAGCCTGCTACTTTGTAATTTGTTTAGGGAGGCTTCCGCAAACATGGCAGGGGCACCAACGAGGAAGACGAGGCGAACACGTCATGAAAAAAACTATTCTACAGCGCCATCTCCAGGTTTTCTGTTGTATTTAAATGTATTTTAACATTGCCCTGAGTTTACATTATGTTTTGTGTAAAGCCTTGTCGTTGAAAAGTGCTATACAAATAATCTTACCTTACCTTACCTTGCCGAGCCTTGCCTTGCCTACAGTCAGGTTTTTGAACTCATGTTTCAATAAACTTTGTTTTATCTTTTTGTGACATTTGTAATGGCTTGGTACCCTGGAAGTACATGAATTGTGATTTAGACATATTAGTGTTCGTACTGTATTTAATAAACTATACATACCTTTTGTCACTAAATTAAAAGTAATGGGAATTGCCTCTTTGAAAACAATCCTTGAAAATCTCCCTATTGTGTTTATGATATGCAGGCTTGTCCTAGGCCTACCTATATATTTTGATGAATATATTTACTGTTACAGTGCATCCACCACAGTCAAATTCCTTATGTTCTGCTATTGGTGAAATAAATCTAATTCTAATTCAGATTCTGATATTTGTGATATTTGTGATATCACAAATATTATTATATTACAAATATTACAAATATTATTATATAATATTATATATTTGTGATATTTGTGATATCACAAATATCACTGGGAATTCTATCACCAGTCCTCTGTAGTGAACTGTGTAGTGTATTAGCCCCGAATCTGGAGTCCAGTTCTGGGCTAGTGGATCAGTGTTTAAAAAAAACAGAAAGCGTTTGATGGAGGTGTAACTCTATAGGCTCCTATACCTCGCCTTCTAAAACACCCAGTAGCAGTAACGTGATTTAATGACTGGACAGGATGATGGAATCATTTTGTCTTCATAAAACCGATCAATATAATTCCTTTAAGGTTAATGGCCTTAATTAATAAATTCCAAATTTTAATTGTATGGGCTGGTGTAATAGCCAAAAATCTGTTCTATCAGACACTACAACCAATACAACTAAGTCGTATCTGACATAGGTTGGAAAACCCAACCTTATTGGACGCTACAGAGGGGCGATCATGTCAGGTGATCCAGCGGCAGGCAATATTCATTGAGATTTTTCGCAGTTGAAGTGTTGCTCGTCGCTCATTTTTCCTGCACTGAGGGGTAGGCTAATAACCAGCCTACTAATTGGACCAGGCGACTGTAAGCAGCTGCCATATAGCGTACGCTTGGGGGTATATTTCAGTACCTTTGGAGAGGACAGCTCCACGCTACTCGCAAAAACCTGCGCCGCATGACCGTTGAAAGGAAATGTTTGCTCTTTAAATATCGCAGCCAGAGGCAGGAGAGAGAGGGTGTAGCCACGACACTACAGTGCTTTTCCACGCACCCTCAAGATCATAAGCACTTGCATGCGGTAGCCTGATCCCCCGAGGAGGGTGAACCAAGCAGGCAGGAAGAGTGAGAGGAGAAGATAGAGGGAGCAGAGCATCACTGGAGACATGGCGGAGTGCGGGCGGAAGGCGCTGTCTCTTTTGGAAGCGGCCCGCTCCAGATACGAGAGCCTGCAGATATCCGACGACGTATTTGGCGAGTCGGGGGACGACAGTAGCGAGAACCCGTTCTACAGCACTTCCGGGGACTCCAACTCTGACAACTATATAGCCGAAGCGGGCGAGGAGCATCACCGGGGTTTGGGCGGCGAGAGCAGCCACAGCGGTAGTAGTGGGGGAGGCGGCGGAGGTATCGGAGCAGGTCCGCCGGGCTCAGTGTCCCGGAGCCAGGCAGAGGAGGATGGCTGGACCGAGACCCTACATGATATCACGCTGCCGCCCTACAAAGACACATATGGTGAGACATGATGCATGACAGCATGAAAAGGTCATTTATTGACAGAGAGGCACTGCACATGGGCGTAAGATTAGTAGGCTAATATGAGAGAGACAGGGTAGTGTATAGGCTAAAATCCATGCTATCCGGGTCACGCAGGCCTGTGGTTCTGACTTGGTTAACAAACCAGCACACAAAAGACTATTGCTGTGACACAACTAAACCCTTGTTTCCTCTCCGTTGTGTGTGCGTGTGCACCACTGGTCTTGTGTGCATGCGTGCACGTGAGCTCAAGAGACACATTTCGCTGTTTATTGCAACCTATTATTTGGATATGATCACATGGGCTTTTTCTTCTTTACGCATGGCGAGATGCTTTGATGGCCATGCTGTCGGTGGATGCCCCTGCATGCTTGATCAGAGCAGACAGTGTGTGCATGCTGTCTAATTTAAAAAAAACAGCGTGAATCCTGCACACACCCACACATGCAACAACTAACAAATGTACAGTATCAACATCTCTCTCACACACACATAGACACGCAATGGTTGGCTATAACACAATTCCACTTGTAACTTGCTCGAGATGCACACACACACACACACCTATCAGACCAGAGAGACTAGTAGATGTGAGTCGTGATTCGTGACACATATCACTGCGCCACCCACTCTATCTGCAACCAAATGTATTTCAGCTCCTCTCATAAAGGCTCCTATGCGTTTTAAAACCCTGTGTCAATACAGCATCTAGCCTTTATAGTTCTGTGGTCCCCTTATCTGTGCCATAGGCTCTGTCTAGCTGTCTGTCTGCCTACTCTGTATGCATACAGACAGCTAGACTGTATATCTGTCTATCTATCTGCCTACTAGGTCTGTATATGTGTCTGTCTATCTGCCTACTGTATAGGTCTATTTGCATGCCTATCTATTTTTCATCAGCTATGCTTTCCTATTCTTTTAGACTGGTATGTTACTACAGTACTATTAGGCTTTAGATTGGGGAGTTGTATGGGATCATAAAGGACAACTATAGAAGAGTAAGGCTTTGCTTGGATGAGTCATACAAAACACACACATACCTATACACAATGTGCAATAAAGTGTGTGCTACTTCTTTTAATTACAATGCAACTTAAAGAGTGAGATTATGACATATGTGTGTATTACAGGCAAAGGTATATATACAAATGTAGTTAAACTGACCATTTCAGGCATAGCTACTTTATATTAAATGCTCTCCACTTATAGCAGCATGGTCCAGTCCAGCATTTTCTCTGAGCACATCTGTATTTCGGTCTAAGTGTGGACTTGTTTTCTCCAAGTGGCGGTTGAGGCAGCAACCAGGGCCTGTCTTTCACAATAGCCCAAATAAACTGAACAGGGCTAAGCTGTGTCAGGCTGTGCTGTGCTGGGCACGCCTTCTGCAGCTGCGGCAACAGATCGTTCATTAAGCTGACAATCAGCGTGGAAAGTCAGGTACACGATGTTCTCTGTTGCATCCTGCTTTTACTGCTTCCGTATTGCCTCAAACCCTGTTGGCCATGTTTACATGGATCCATGGTTTTGACAGGCAGGTTTGTTTAAATCCAGTGTCTGTCTCGGTGTAGTCAAGACGGGTGGGTCCTGTGTCAGGGATGAGGTAAATAAAGACCAGTTTGCTGGGCGCATGCCAGGTTGCTGGATAAAGGGAAGGGAAAAGTTTAATTGTTGTAGTAGCCAAGGTCATATTTCCAGACAGGTGTGATTTGTAGGCCGCGTGACTGCTTATCACATTTACCTGTCATCGTCAGCGGATTGGGATGAGAACCCCAATCTGCTTTATCTTAACAAGGTTTCACTAAGTTGGCTAAGCGCGTGGCTAGCCCCTGTTTTCTCAGTTTATCAATTTCAGTTGTTATCTGCTAGCCAGCCTGCCTGCTTGTCTGCCTGCCTGCCAGCCTGCTGTGTTTGCCAGCCTGTTCTCCTGTCTGTCTGTGTGTCTCTCTATTTTTCTGTCAGGCTGGGGCACCGCTGACACAGAGAGCAGTCTGAATGTGACAGCCCCACTCCCGAGAGACTGTATAATGTGTACATAAATCATCAGACGCTGTCTGAATACAACAAGCCCACCAACAGACCTGGTGCTTTACAATCACAAGTAGCACTTTAGAGTCTATTTTTCCTGTTTTAGGCCTTGGGTTTTAGGCTTTCTGAACTCATAAAATACATTTTCTTATTTTGGAAACGGGATTCAAGTAATGTGAGCCGATTAGGACAAAAGCATCTGCTAAAGGATTCAATTGTAAAATTATTTCTAAAAGGAAATTTCTAAAAGGTTTGAAACAGTTTTTGGAGCTTACATGAGAATGTAGGTTCCAAATCAGGTTTACAAAAGACACTCCATTCTCATCTTGCTGTGAAATTTTGCCGCCCGTGTGTGGGTGGCAAAGAGACCATGCGGTGGACTATAAAGAAATACGTCCACTTCCATGTTATATAGCCACTTTATCATGATATTAAAGCGTCAAGAGATGAGCAATTTATTCATTTCTGTGGCTGTGATATAGGTTTTAACTGGCACTCTATCACTCTGTATGTCTGTTATTCTCGCGCTCCCTTTCTCCCACATTGCTGGGCCATCCATCTACACATTACATAATTAGATTATTATCTAGCATTCTAGCCTAAATACAACACAATTTAAGGCAATTCCAGGTTTATTAAATAGGCTACATTGGATCTATTGAGTGGCATGATTGAGGTTCATTACATGTGTGCCACCATGTTATTGGTTCCAGTAATTCCTATAATACGGCATCGTCATCGTCTCTTGTAGCTCCAATCTTACAGAAATTCATATTCTAATGCACTATTTTTATCGTTTCTATTTGAAAACAAACACTAGTGCATGTTTGGTCTAGCAGAGAGTTTATCCACTCTAAATCCATATTAATCCTATTCCTAATTCCTCACATCCTAACTATAAAACCCTTTCTGGGGCTCTACCAGGCAGCTGTTTGCCTCACAATAGAACTAGCACAACCCCTGACAGTCACAAGGGAATATCTCATTTGAATGCAAAAATGTAGACATGGATGTGTCTAAGGGTTATGTTGGGAAAGTATAGCTTTGCTGATCCACTGAAAAGAAGTAACATCTTCTAACATGGAATTGTGAAAATCCGTATCAGAGTGGATGATATAATCTATATTAAAATTGAACTGGTGGGGGATGGGTAAAAAATGTGTAGGGCAGAGAACCCATTTGCCCAAAAAGTAAGTTATTCCTTTTAATTAAAATGCATGTTTTTGGCCCTTTTAATGTGGCTGAGGTGAGTCATTTTCTTCAGCAGACCTTCCGTCTGTCTTTGAGATAAAACATTTTTCTCTTCATAGAGGAGTAGCTTCTGCCAAGGAAGTCACGCTAGATTTTGCTTGTAGCTTTCAAGTCTAATAGAATGCAAATTATTTGGATTTGAGCTTCGCCCCTGGTTATTTCTGCTTATGTTACAGAGATCTTATCTCACACTTTTGGAGCCCAATTCCTTTCCATGTGCCACTTGTAATAGTGTGCAATTTAAGTCAAAGCCTTTTGGATTGTTATCTGCAATTCTCAGAATTGCTAGCTAGTTGGGCCATTTTTATTCGGTTTATTTGTTGTTGCAGCTGGCTTGAGAGCCATAGTTAGAAACGGAGAGCAACCCACCGCCCCTGTCCTTTTTACACTGTAGTGCCCTTCTTTTTAAAAATGTGGATTTACCTGCGAAACTGAAGTGTCTCATATAGAATGTTGTACGTGGCAGATTAAAGGTACCTTATTTGCACCAAAGATATTACTGTTGTACATATTCATAATTGGTTGATTTGAATCATAAAGGACATTTCAAAATGCATGAAAGTAGTGTTAGAATTCTGAATTCTGAAAACCTTCTCCCAGGGGGATGATGCTCCTGGACCCCCCTACAGATGTCTGGGGCGAAGCACCCAATGTGTGAAACATTTTGCAGGCAGACTGATGCACAACCCCCCCCCAACCCCCAACCCAGGTGCCCCTTTCTCATTGTGCGCCCCGTCCATTTAGAGAGTATTTGCACACCCCTGTTTAGAGATAATGACCGTGTGCTGCCTAATTAAGCCTGAAGTGGTTCTGCTCGCCTCTAGAATCCCTTTCACCATTCTAACACAGAAATGTTGTCATTAGGACAACGATAATTGAGTCTCTGACGTGCTGTGTGCATTCAGACGCCTTTCCCTCTTTGCTCACTTCCATTTGGACCGCATCACCAACTGCTGCTAACATTATTTTGACTCACCGAGGGCTGTGGGCAATGCTTGCCAAGATACTAAAGCAATGAGACACCGAAACCTATGGTTGCTGTCATGTATGAACTTGTCACCACTGCCTGAGGCTTGTGGCATTCAGACAGTTAGATGGTTTGCCTAATTTCTGGGAAAGGCTTGTTTGTGTGTGTGTGTGTGTGTGTGTTCTGATTTGTGCCATCTCATTGGGATAATCAATAGCAAGAAGAGACATCTTTCCATTCAGACTATTTGGACACAGGGTCTCAGGGTCGTTCCGTGTTAGTCTCTCTCATTCATTCATATTCTCTCTCTAATTTACACTCACTGTACCCATCCAGGCCCTGCCCAGAAGATGCCGGCTTCCTCCACGGCTCTGGACTTCTTCCAGCTCTTCGTCCCAGACAACTGCATCCAGAACATGGTCACTCAGACCAACATGTACGCCAAGAAGTTCCAGGAGCGCTTCGGCTCCGACGAAGGCTGGCGCCCCGTCACAGCCCAGGAGATGAAGGCCTTCCTGGGCTTCATCACGTCCACCAGCGTGCACCGCTGTGAGTCGGTGCTCAGCATCTGGAGCTCGGGGTTCTTCAGCAATCGCAGCATTGCCCTGAAGATGAGCCAGGCGCGCTTCGAGAAGATCCTCAAGTACTTCCACATCGTGGCCTTCAGGCCGTCGCAGGGCAGCAACCAGGGCCTGTACAAGATCCAGCCCTTCCTGGACTCACTGCAGCAGTCCTTTAGCTACACCTTTAGACCCTCACAGACACAGGTGGGTTCAGTTTGATTCCAGTCCTGCTCCACCCCAAGGCATTATTGGCTGCTTAGTGTTATTCCAGCTACATCGTGTTAGGGTTATATAAGTCCATTACCTACTTCTTCCTACTGCTAAAAGTAACCAAAGTTTATAGAAGGGGCTCTCTGGATTGTCTGTGTGTGTGTGTTTGAAGAGTATGTGTGTATCTAGGGCAGTTTGTTTTATCTGCTAGGTTTCTGTGCCAGGGGCAGAGTGGGTCCAGATAGTCACAGAATGTCAGAATGGCATGGCACACATTCACCCGAGTCTTGATTAACCAGTCACCGTAAATCCCCAACAGACAGATTTGCAGTGAAAGGTTTCCATGCATCCGAAACAACAACAAAATAGGCCGAAGCTACTGCTAGTTGCTCATAGACAAGACGTCACAGGATGAGGTATTTCCATTGACCACTGTAATTGTGCTTTGCCGGATGTCATCCACCAATAGTCCAGAAAGGATCATAAATGTTACAGAAACACACTTCGGTTTTATTACTGGGGATTGGTTCGTTTTTCAGCTCAAATGAGCATGGAAACAAGAGAGGGGTCTGTAGACGGGACACAATTGGAGGGGAGAGCTGGAAGTTATTTGAAATGTGAATATGTATCATACGGTTGAAAGGTTTTCTGGAAAAATGTGTTTGTGTGTGTCATTATGGAAAACTCTGGCCACACAGCTTGTGAGATGTAAAGTGTTTGCCAGTGCAAAGTGTGTAGTCTATACCCTCAGGTATGTAACTGAGTTATTCAGCACATAATGTGGCATAACTCCGCAGCTCTAATGTTTTAAGATTATTTGACAATTTAACCTGGGGATGTAGTTTTAAGGGACTATAAGGGGAAGGATAGGTTTGCGGTTAACATGGTCAACGACCACCTATAAGGGGGTTCAATCCCCAACAGGCCTGGCCTACCTATAGGCATCACTACCTGAAAGTAAGATGTCCCTTTTGATAGCAGTAGCGTAGGCAGAAATCACAGTGTGGGTGGGCACAGAGAAAATCAGGTGGGCCCGGTTCTCTCCTTCTTAATAGGTTCTGTAACATATGTTAACCAAAATAGGCCATTACAACTATTATTGCCTGAATGCACCACAGTTTAATCACACAAGCCTTATTACAG
>JAODLI010000007.1:1704561-1723401 GCA_027575585.1 Percopsis omiscomaycus | reverse complement strand
ATCTGGAAATCGATTTAGTATATCGCGAAAATAAATATGCCGATATATCGCTGTATCGATATTTTAGCACAGCCCTATTGATCATACACCATATTTTTTACAGTGCCTTTTCCATAAAAAGAAAATCTCCATTGATCTATTCCTTTGGCATTGTCTGTCGTTCTTCTGATTGACTAGAATAGAAACTTTAGGATAGACTATAGTGATGGCCAAATATGAAAAAATGTACACTGTAGATTACTGCACTTCATGATATATAGTAATGAATGATAGCAAATAGTTACTAACAATAGATTTAGATTAGATTTAAGGAGGCCTAATTTAAAACCTATTTGCAATACAGAAGTCAATCAGCAACATTGTTTACTCTGGCAAAATACTTTCACAATGACAGTTTATAAACAGAAATCCAACACATCTTGTACATGGAGAAAAAAACGGATCCTAACAATTATTTTTATTTTTATTTTTTATTTTTATATAAAAGTGACGACAAAGGCAAAATAATGTGCAGGTAGGAACCAATCATTTGCTTGTACCCCCACCATAATTATAACGCCCTATAGAATCATTAGTAGCCTAATATTAAATCAAATTAAAATGTAAATTAACAAAAATACATAATAATAATAATAATAATAATATTAACAATAATAATACAACGGCTAGTCTTTTAGTTAGGCTATACATCAAGTTTTTCTGTTTCTTTGTATTGATGTTTTTATATTTTCAGGAAGTAATTCTGCGAAGTGATTATATCAAGTTACTTCATTTACTGAATGCTGCAGCTGCCGGCATTTTTGTATACAGGTGGAAACTGTATGGATTAGATTATAGTTTCCTGTTCATCAATTCATCACTCTCTGATATCCATCAAATGGACAGTGAATGTGAATAGAAAAACTGAAGTTACAACATCTTGAAATGCAATGTTTCCCTGTGGTCCGGTGTGGACAAACTGTTCTATTGCATACACTCTATTGCATACACTCTTGTTAATAATGTCTCATATATACTGCTTCCGTACAACAATCTCTTAATTGTTAAATTAATATAAATGATAAACATGCTAGTGTTACACTATGAAATTAATCGTATACTCGCTGTGGACACTTTACCCGGATATATTTGTTGAACTAAAATGCAATGATGGAAAAGCCAATTTTTACGTATAACGTTAGACTTTAGTGTAGCCTACTGTCCCTGCCTGTTTCATGCTTTAGAGATACTACTGTATGTCAGTCTGTATCCAATGAATGAGACAGTTAGATGTGTTTTAGTTGGATGAGTAAAGGTGGTTGTAAAGAATCAAAATCCAAATTAATATAAATGTGATGTTTAAAAGGGTGACCTCAGGGCTTCATAAGTGCTTACTGTATAATATTTTATTTAGAGGATATTAATCGACTATAATATAACCTCATAAGGTGCTATCAATACCACTCTAGTAGTACCAGTAGAATTAGATGTATTTACTAACTAGAGATGCTATGAGAACAACCAATGCTAAATGTCAAATAGTAGAAGTTGTACTGTACTGTCAATGGAAGCTCAAGGTTCTTTTAATCAGTGAGTGTTATATGTTGCCAAGCAACACAAAACAGAACTAGAGCTGTTTCAGAGTCTGCTTAAACAGCGGCTGTAGGATGTGGACTTGTTTACTGAAATCTGTTGTATACAGTAATAAGACAAGAACAGAAGGTTGTGTGTAGGCCTACTGTATGTGTGTGATGTTTGGTTGACAATAATTTGTTAACAACTGGTGAAAGCTGAACCAAAACTACTAACATACTAATACATAATGTCTGATTGTTAACTGCTGTGTACACTATTGTCATCTAAATATGTCTGGATTTATAACACACACTTAGACCATCCATCTAAATTTAAGAAAAGCTCTGTGTTACAGGAAATGACTGGGAAACAGAAAGGCTGCAATTTAGACTACCCTTGTTACAGTATAAAGTAACCAAGTTAAAGGGCTTTTTGAATTGGTTTGCCATTTGAATCTTCAAGGAATTATAAAGGACCAAACATAAAGTTGCCACTTAAATGCATCTAAATTACTCAAAGCAGGAGTGCTGACCTATAACAGTATTTAAGGGTATTTATATCATAAACGTCACTATAGCTAACTGATGGAAACATCATATGCAAATAAACTGGAACTTGTAAACAGGGACTGCATCACTAATGTGGAATAGTGGAAATCTTGGCCGTTGAAACTGGCATTGAAAAATCATCCATTGCAAATGTAAAGGTATCGTGTAAAGTAGACCGTTAGCATGTCTGTGCTGTCATCTGCTGGGGATAGGCCAATGTGATGTTTGTTTGTGTGTGTGTGTGTGTATATATGTGTGTGTGTGTGTGTTTTCACCCTACAGAGTGTGTAGCGTAAAAATGTTGTTGCTAGCCTGGAAATGAGTTCAACAATAGCCTAGCAAGAGAGGCTAAGCCAAGCCATTTCTTGCTATTTCTTGCTAGGCTATGCGCAGACAGTCTCCATGCTATATTTTAAAGGCTATCTGTCCTGTGTGTGGCTCCCTATGTTACCTATGCACTTCTCCCAGCCCCTCCTCCTGCCAAGGACTGATGTTGTGAATCCTGTGTACTGTATCTCTTCTTCACCACCCACCTGGCTCTTAACATGCTCTGTATAACCGCCACCATTTTGCACACATCAAATAAATGTTCCTGGTTTGGTATAGACCTGCTCTGTCAGAATCATTTTGCCTTTCTGTGTCTCAGATGGATGGACTGGAAGTATGTAAAGGGAAATATAATAATGGGGGGGAATGGCATACTAATAGTCTGTTTTAGAGTTAGAATTCAGTCATAAAGCAAAGGATAGGGTTGCCTACAGCCACTCCTGCACCTAATCTCCACCAAGGGTGAAAAACCCTATCATTAAAGGGTATAGCCTACAACATTAGTTGGAGTGCAGGGGAAGTATGAAAATATTTATTTTAATTAGTTATTTTATTTTATTTTCAAAAAAATATAGTAGTGGAGTGACAGTGCTTCAGCAGACATTATTACATGTAATATCTGATATGACCAAAAGAGGGCAGAATATGTGTCTTTTTATGGAGATTGGCTTGTCAGTGTTGAGAGGTACACAGTGTAGGCAAGGCAAGCAACTGCAGGTTAAGGTTATTTTTAAACTGTTATGCAGTGTTATTTTTAATCTGCAATGTTCTGACAAATAAACATATATTGGATGATTATTCTGTATATTCAGAGAAGTTTGATGATGTGTGATTGTTACATTGGACTGAATGAATTATGAGCTAAGCTCTAAAACCACCACTATGACTACCAGCCCATTTAATTTAGCTCCTAACTGTAACATATTTATAAAAATGATAATCACTTAATAATAATAATCACTGATCTCTAAATTATGAAAACTCGTGCCTACAGAGGATTGAGTGAAAAATATTTTTGCACATGCAGTAGGCTAAGTTCATTATTATCGTTGCTGAAAATGCTATTGTTGTTGTATTTGTATTTGAGAGACAGATAGAGAACCTGTGTAGTTCAGCCCTGCTACAGTTCCTTGTGGCTAAGGCCTACAGAAGGAAGGTAGGAAGGTGCGTGATTGAGCAAGCACATTGTATTCAAATGAGTAAACTATTATAGTGAAGTCAGGTAAATTCAGCCATCAGCTATAATGGGCCAGATAAGGTTATGTGCATTGGTATTATTACGATTCTTCTAAAATTTGGCAAAAAGTGGCCCAATATACCTGACCACCCTAAATGTCAATATAAAAGTAGATTAAACTGAATTCCCCAGGCAGCCTACAGTGTGCCTCTTACATGTTGTACAGCCGACAGTCGGAGAATCAACGGGGCATAAGGATAGTCTAGTGGTCTGGGTGTTCAACTACCAGCCGAATGTCCAAAGGTCCAAACTGCAAGTGCCTTCGAGCAATGGCTACCTGCTGCTTAATACTACTGTAATTGTACTCACTGTAAATGGCTTTGCATAAAAGCGTCTGCTAAATGACCTAATTGTAAACATTGCTTCTAACACAATGTTCACCCATTTCAGAATATTCGTGACAACTAGCAAAGCGCAATAGGAAACTGTGTTCATGAGAGAAATGATTTCCTAAGTTTACAACCTGTGTCTCCATGATGTCTGGGTCACCACCCTGCCAATCTCCTTTTCAACTCAAGCCAAGCTCCTTACAGTACACCACTAAACTTACTCTGGCATTGTCCTGGAAAACAGGTACCCATGCAGCCTAAGGCTGTTATGTTGTAAGCTGAGGATAACAATTATTTTTATGATGTTCTTTTGATATCTCCCCTGCGTTTGGGAGGTTTAATGTCATGAGGCGTTACCTGCATAAAGAATCCAACATTACACACATTAGTGACTCACTTAGGAAGGAGAGATATCACGCAAGCGTTTCTCTACTGTACAGTACGTCACTTTCTGAGTGACCGTAACATTTTCCAATAAGTCGGACATCTGTCTAATGACCGCTAATGACCGGTGCATGTTGTTGTTTTATTTTTCACATACGCCTCTACTTACTTGAAGGCCTGAATCTCTGGAGCTCAAAGTATAAAGATGGAATCCCAACCACTTTTAGGACCCAGTTGAAACAAAGAAGTGCTGAAGACACAAGACACACACAAGAGGACCAGATACGGCAAACCCCTCATTTAGACGATATTATTACATGACACCTTTTCTAGATCTACGTGGTTGAGAAGGTCTGGTCAAAGCAGGATCCTTAGTGAATTGTACTGTTTATTAATTAGCTTATACACAGAGGTGCAGAAATTTAACTTTTTTCCAATTAGGTGATGTGTGTGGTGTAATGGTGTGTGTGTGTGTGTGTGTATGTGTGTGTGTGTGTGTGTGTCATGTTTCCTTGGGGTTACTCACTGGTGACTCATCCTTTTTTTTCTCATTTTATCTGAAGGGTACCCCACACTGCTGTGTCAATTTACAGTAACAATGTGACAGAGACAGACCGACAGACCGACAGACAGACAGACAGACAGACAGACAGACAGACAGACAGACAGACCAACCGACCGACCAACCACCAGGAAGAGCAGTACCTCGGGCCATTGCTTGACCATTGCTTTCTCATGCAGACAATTGTTCCCAGCTGTGTGCATGTGCTAATGTGCGCATGTGTGTGCGCATGAGCGCACGTGTGTGTGTGAGCGTGCATGCGCCGGGGGAGCAGGCATCTTCCCACTCAGGTCAGACCTAAACAACGGCACGGGGTCAGCAGCATTGCACATTAAACTATTATGATTATGGTGTTTCAAGGCCCCGGGGGTGCCACCGACAGTTATGAATACAAGGTTTCAGAGAAAATACTTTCAAATGACGCACAGCTGCCAAGGATGAGAGGGGAACGAACGTGGGGTGTGTTTTTTTATAATCCTGCGCACATGTGTGCATATGTGTGTGTGTGTGTGTGTGTGTGTATATGTGTGTGTGTGTATGTGTGTGCGTGTGTGTGTGTGTGTGCGTGTGTGCGTGCGTGCGTGCGCTGCACTGAGTGACCGTGTGTAGGTGGGAGGGGATATTTTGTGTCCGTGACGGGGGGATTGGGGCACACATTATAAGAGCATAATGCTGGAGCTCATCGGAAGAACGGGGGAGGAACAGGGGGATGAAAGGAGGAGGGAGAGACGGGTAGATATGGTATGGTTGTCCGCCCACAAGGGCTTATACATCATTTTACACACACACGCACACACAAACACGCACACTAACACACACACACACACACAAAGAGGTAGTCCAACAGGTTAGGACAAGCAACGGGAGCCTTGTGTCTTTATGTAACAGATTGCATGTCAAGTGTAGAACGTGCTTGAATAAAAAATAAAAAATAACTTAATAACTTAATAAAAATAACCCCCAAATTAGTTTTTTTCTAATGATTTTGTAATTATATTCCTACATCTTTAATACCCTGCAGCTCACTTGAGGAAAATAATATTAGATGGTGGTGGCATATAAATTGTTACCCATAGCTGTAATTAATAATATTAATTTACATTATAAAGCATTATTTAGGGACCACACCTAATTATCTGTAATCTGCAAAGCCATAAATGTGTGTAAACCATCAACTATTAGTCAGGGAGGTGTTCAACCTGATAGTTTAACCTGGAAGCTGAGCAAACATCTTGCATTTAATGTATGTACAGTATATGTACTTCCATATACCGTCTACTACATATGACCCTTTCCTCCTCTTCTAAAAAGATAAGACAAGGAATACAACCACCAACCTCCACACTTTAAGCTTCAAAACAAAAGAAACTTGTTATGTACACTAAAGGCCATGACCTACCCAAGGTGTCACCATACACAATGCATACACCTGCAAAGTGTTTGGCAGGTGTATTGACCAAACATAGTTTACTGATATGGGGGGAAAGTCTAATGGGTTTGTCCTTTGAACCTGGTATTCACGGCGAACCCACCCAGTAAATAGCAGTAGCCCGAGCCCATCCGGGGTTATCAGTTCTGCAAGAGTTTATTTATTATACGTTTATTATATTATTAGTTTACTTTGCATAGAATTTGTCAGCTCATTATAATCTTTAATCACTATAATCTTTAAAGCCAAAAATACTCTTGAACTTTGGCAGTACTGTGAAAGTACTGTTTATTTCAATGGCTATGCAATGTACATATAGGCTACTGTAACTGTGTCTACTCTAAATATGTCAATATTCCTGGAATATGATATACTGTGTTTCATTATTATTTTAGGAATACTGACATATTCTGAGCATTCCAGCACATTCCAAATAATAGTGGAATATGTTTCATAATAATGTGTGAACGTAGCTCATTAAACGTGTGTTTATACTATCCACAGGTTTTTTCTCAGTCTAACTACAGTGGGGGCTGGTGTAATGGCTTATATTAAAGTTACATGTCAGCACTGGGCCTCTTCTGACATTACAAAAGGCTGCCTGTAACATTTTGGACATAGCTTCCTGTATGTTTGAACAATGCATATTTGGGGAAATTTTTCCCAAAAAATATGTTGGAATATGTTGGAATTGATCCCTCCTGCTCTCTATACTTGTAGTTTTATCACAACGCTATGATAACAAGGAAGCTGCTCTGGTATCTATTTAATCTCATATAAACAGATTCTATTCTGAGAATGCGGGTAGGGTTCAGTGTGGAAGAAATTGCATGTGTGTATTAGTGAGTCCACGTGTGTGTGTGTGTGTGTGTGTGTGTGTGTTTCTATCTGAGCTCCCCATGGTCATTGTATTGGTCTTCTGAGTGGGTGGTCTGCTCCAGGAGCGCAGTACTGGAAACATTACACCTACACACACACACACACATATAGATTCTGGAGAACTGGGAATCACACCAACGCAGCACAGCAGAGGGTGGAGCAGGCAGCCTTCTTCCAGATGTGCGACATTCATTTACTAGATTCAAAACATGAACCGGTAGCTCCCACTCACCATTGTGTACTTTGTGCTGTGTATACAGTAGGTGACCTACTCATATAGGCCTATATGTTTCCTGTGGGTGTCATAAAGAACCGCGTTAACAGGAATCAATTACACATAAGTGGAGTCACTGCAAACGTCGTTCTTCTTTCTCAAACTTTAGCCGTTACAACGTTTCACTTCTGCAAACCGCGCAAAGAAAAGAGGAGACGATGGTGAAAAACTGAGGGCCGGTGCACAGAGGTGGAGAGGGTGGGGGGGGGGGGGGAGGTGGAAGGAGAAAATGAAAAGAGGAGAGCAGGTTATGAGAACGGTGTCCACTCTGACCCCGTGGAGCAGCGCCCATGGACTTTCATACGGTCCATCCACCGGGAGGAGAGAGAGGGGGATACGGTGCATAGAAAGACAAAGAATGGGGGGGGGGGGATGAAAAAATCTGATAAAAATAGCGGAGGAGGATAAAGAGGGGAGATGTAGGAGGACGGAAGTGACTGATTGGGCGTCCCGAGAGACTCCTTTGTTTAGATTCCTCTGTTTCAATTCTCTCTCTCTCTCTTCTGACATCTGAGGTAGATTACAATCGAGACCCCGGGTCACATTTATGACTTAAACCAAGAACATATGGCGTATGTGTGTGTTTGTACATCCATTTGTGTGTGCTGGGATTCCCCTCCAACCCTCGGAGTGATGGTCAAATTTATTTTCTCGTCGACTGTGTCCTGCTATGATATCAAAGGCCTATTGTTTGTTGATCGGCAAGGGTGCTGCAGGTTACTGGCCAGTCAGTCTGTGTCTCTTCTCCCCCTGCAAACTTTCAGTTTAGTCCCTATTTCCCCCTCTCCTCAATTCCATTCGGCCTTTTCCCTATTCCATCTCCATTCGTTTTAAAGAAATGCCTCAATCATGCCACTGTACATCCAGTCCTGAGAAGATATGTAACTGTAGCCTATAACTGCTCACCAGCCCAATAGAATAGAAGATATGTGCTGTCCTTGCTGTCTGGTTTTGAAGTGCTGTATTCTCATATGAATAAAAATCGAATATGTTGTACACTGTAATCCTGATATATGAACATTCTGTACAATACATGCGTGTTTTTTTACACACCCCATTCATAGGTGTAGGTGTAACACTGGCCTTCACGTGATGCATATGTTTAGCAGCTTAATGCAGTATGTTTTGTATATGACTTATATATGCCATATACAAAACATACAATATGTTTATATGACATGCATGGCATGTATAATGTGGCATTACCATAGACTGTATAAATAAGCAAACCCTCCATGACTTCACCCATAGATTTTCTAAAGAACGGGTTTGACGCCAAGTGTGCTGGCTCGGGCTGTCGCCATCTTGGCAGTGTCAGACTCCCGCCTAACTCCCGGCTATGTATAATGAATGGATAAATTGATGGCTTAATTTAATTTCAACTGATGAGTTATATAAAAATTCACCCCCCGTACAGTTGTCATGAATGGGGAAACTAGCTATAGAGACCAAAACCGTTTTTGCCAAGTTGCCATTCGAGGAACTGCAAGTTTTGGTACTTCCTTATTGGCTTAATTTCTAAGAATCTAATGTTGCCGCTTGGATATTACACTGCCATCTAAAAAACCTATACTTATGCTATATACATATACGCATATAATGTAAAATATGCCCATAAGAAAAACATGCACAAATATTCTATGTTCATAGATACTGTACATGTCTTTTCATATGGGTTGCCACCTATGTATTGTATAATCTGCTACACATGCAAAAGGAAATTAATAAATTAGAAAGCACATTTGTAAAAGTGTCAATTGACTTTATTAAGGTTGGCTTCACTCAGTTGAAGAAAAAACAACATTTGTCTTTGGAACGTTTACCCCAACAAAGAAAAAACGGATCTACAAAAAAATAGATTGCTCAAAGGACAGTATAAAAACAATGGCATTAAAATATCTTTGAAAATAAGAAAAGGCTCAAATAGTTTTTGGGTGCGGGGCATTTTCCCCCCTTTGCCCTTTTGTTTACAAAACAAAAATTATAACAAAAGAGGGAAAACAAATCATTAGATATTTACAGTGCACATATTTACATTAAGGCAGTTTAGATGGGGAAATGGTTGATCTGATTCAACCCCACTTCTACATAATCAATAAATAGTTCTACCATGATATATTACAGTGCTATATTATCTTTAGGCTACCTGGAGTGAATGAACATTTTTAATTATAGATGCAGGCTAAATCAAACATGACCATTGATGTTGAGCAACAACACATTTTCATTTTTTGATTGGTTTATGGAGCCGTTGTCGTTCTGAATTAGCTGTGCCCAGTGGTTGGAGTGAAGTGGAAAAAAAAACCTGTCGGCTAAAATAAGTCCATTACGCGACTGTTGCTTGGCAATTAAAAGGGTTCCAGAGAGTAAACAATTCGACTCATTAAATCGTAATAAGTGGGTGATGGGTAACCTTGTGGTTTACAAGAGGGTTACTGTCAGACCTAATGTTGATATTGAATAGATCCATAGAAAGAAACGGGAAAAACAATAGCATTGTATGTTAAAAGCACTGTCAGAGCATAGACCTAAACCAGACCTCTGTGCTGAATCAGAGAAGGAAGCACTTAAACCAAAACATATTGGTGACAAGAATGGCTTACATACATTAAAACACTGGACCACACTCAAATAGGACAGAGACACTGAATAGTACCAGAACTCTTAACAAGTTTAACTGGACATATTGCTCTCTTCTTCAAATCTTTCAATGTTCCATGGTTCATTTTGCATCAAATACAGCCATGTCTGTTTAACTCAAGTGTTGCATCAAGCTTAGAGTAAGACTTCCCATCCTAGAGTTACTTATTCGAGATTAATATACATCAAAATATAAACTGAATAATGAATTGCGCAATTGCTACTCTTTAGCAGCATCCACCTCCATTCTGTTGCTCAGTTTTTCATAGGTCTCTCTCTTTAAAATCTGAAATCTTTCTCGCCACGTACCCGCACTCTCTAACTATTTTTTTCCCCCTCACTAGCTCTCTCAGAAGTCTAGAAGTATAAAAAGGCTTTAATTTTTAATATCTAAAGAGGGTTGCAGTATTGTGTTCAGTGAATTGACTGTTTATTGATACTGAGCCGAGTAGCAACAGTGAATGTTCCAGTATGAGCAATGGCTCTTAAAGCTTCCCCAAAAAAATAAATCAACCACATCTAGTGCAAACCGAAGGATTGGTTCAAGAAAAACCTAGCTTCCAGATATATTAACAAACATTTTGTACTAGCTTGGCAAAAAAGAGCTTTATGTTTATATATTCATTAAAACAACAATCATTAAAGCTTTTATTAAAGTTATAACAGAGATAAAGGCTTAACAAGTTTTAAGTCTTAATTGCTTTTGTTCTAGTCGACATTTTTAACGGGCTGGAAACAAAAATAAAAGCTACTTTTTTTTCTCCATTATGAAGTGTATATTCAAGCTGTTGGTTAGCATTGGTAAGTCAACTGCTACTTACAGTAGCCACAAGATAGCCAAACTTTATTCCTGGGATGTCATCAGGTTAGTAATCTTAGTTTGTTTATGGTTTGGTATTAGGTTACAGATACAATATTCGATTAAGATTAAGCATTAGGCTCAAAACGGCTACAATTACAAGCAGTAAGTCGGCCGGTCGACCAATCACAGCGCACAGTGGCTAAAATGCGGTTGACATACCAATACATCCAACAGCTGAATATTCACTGCCTTTTTTATTTTTTATAATTAAGGGGCGGTGGAAGGTTTAATATAGTTTGTCTGGTGTGGGTGGATGCTTGCATGACCTGTTTCAAGATAGTGCTTACGTGTTTTGTTGCGTTGGCCTCTATGTCGATGTGTATTTTTGTTGTGTTAGCATTAGTTCTGGTGTCTCTTCATGTGCAGGGCGAGGTGGTCCGACCGGGAGAAGGAGCGCGAGCAGACGGAGCACTGGAAGGGCTTGGCGCCCGTGTGTTTTCGGTAGTGGCGCGTGAGCTCATCCGAGCGGGCGAAGCGCCAGTCGCAACCGTCCCACGTGCACCTGTACGGCTTCTCACCTGAGGAGAGAACACAATAGGCTCAGTGACGGTTATTCATATTTTTTCCAACAACTGCTGTCAACTTTTTTCAACAACTGCTGTCAACTGCCGTTTACCATAGATTCAACCAGATTTGGTTAACTGATTAATAAAGGTTAATAAACAAATAACAATGCAAATCAGTTTTATGGACTTGTTGTTCTGTTGTGAAGCATTATCTAAGTTTGTTTTGAAAAGTGCTCTATAAAATGAGTGGAATTATTATTTATCCCTATATGTCTGACAATCTTACAGAATTTTCACACCTATCTCCTGTGCTACAGTACATCATCAATGATGTCGTATGATGATCTGATGACCGGATGACTTATCTGATTCACAGATTTTTTTCATTATTACGAATCTTTGAGACGTTTTGAGAGCACCAATGATAGGTTTACCAATAGAGAAGTGAAAATAACTCCCAGCGTAACAGACTCAGTTGGGTGGAGGTGCCGTAAAAACAGGGTATACTGGAAGGGCCAGTTGTCTAACAACACACAGAGACACATTCATATCACTCATCAACCAGACTCGCTACATTCAATTTCCCACGGACTGCTGACCTGCGCTGTCTCCTGACTTTTCACAGATCTTTCTGGTTTTGATGGATGAAGCACTTTTCTGTCATTTCACCAAGCCTCGGGCAGCCATTTCTTCTAGCCCCAGTGGTTTTCACTAGACTGCATGGCTTTCTCCTGTGTGTGGTGCGGCCCTATAGCCCTTTAACCCTTCAAGAGGCTAGCGTGTTGTCGTAAAGCTCGGAGACCTAACTGTCCAACTACAGTGCAAATCGAGTGATACAGCATAAAAGGTTACACCTCAGCACTATACAAACTGATTCTAATGAACTGATTTTGTTAGTTACTTAATTAAGTAACACACTTCTAACCCTACTCCGAAGCTAGGTAGGGGATACAACATGGGTGAACCTCATGAAATTAGCATCAACAGTAAATTATTACTTCTCCTTTCTCAGTCAGAGAGTACAACTTAAACGTATGAAAAAAAATGAAAAAATATGAAAGTCACAAAACTCACAAACACACGCGAATGTGGGCCCCAGCACAATGAAAAGATAGAAGCGAAAAAAATGCCAGAAAAACTGGAAAGGGTGGATAAGTGGGGTGGGGGGTGGGGGGTGGGGGGAGGTTAGTTCTAACAATGACAACACACTTTTAAACACACACACACATACAAAGACACACACAAACCATAATGGTAATGGATGTTGATGGGGATTAGAGTGGGGACTCCCACAAGGGGCACAAACGCATTAGGAATCATTTCACACAGCTCCCTGACAGGTGCGTGCGTGTGTGCGAGCGCACACGTCTGGAGTGTGAGCGCAGGGGCGTGTGCGCACGAGTGACTGAGTAACTGAAGGAGAATGAGTAACAGGAGGAAATAGTGAAAGAAAGAGGAGATACATGGGTGAAGGAAAGACAGGAAAAGAGTAAAAGGAGATATGTATATCAGTGTGAAAGTGAAAACAAACAACCTACAGTGGTAAAGACAGGAGCTGTCAGAGATAGTTTTTTTTTATTTGTCTAATTATGAGATTAAACTTTATTATTATTTTTGGATTTTATTCTTATTTTTAATCTCATGTTATTGGATTTTTAATAAAACTTGCATACCTGGCTTTAAAGGGGTCTTGCTATTCTGCTGGAGGTTCATTTGTTTGCAACCTTACCCCCGCCCCTCTTAGGGAGGGGCTCAGAAAGTAAAAAGTAAAACAAACAAAAATGAAAAAACAAAACCAAACACACTGTACTGATGGTTATATGGAGCACAACACTATGTACACATCGTTTTCTCATTCTGCGGTCTCTGTTGCACCGCAAATGACCTACAGCGATGTTAGGAACAACTACAGTACCTACAGTGTCTTGCTCACAAGATGTAGCGCAAACCGCATGCACACACACACTGACATGTTCTTTACAAGCAGTTAGGCAGAGAATACACACAGAGAAAAAGCTATGTGAACCGCCGTGTGGTTTGTGGTCTCTCTCTGTGTGTGTGTGCGATCGTGCAAGCATCTAGAAGAGAGAGGAATGTGTAGATATCAACAGAAGTTTTGTTTTGTTAGCTGGCCTGAGGTGGGGCACAACACCTCTCCACTTGTTTGTTGACTTAATTTGTCTGCAGCTACAGATGAGTCGATGAAAACAGAAAGAAAAAGAAAGAAAAAGAAAGAAAGAAAAAAAAGAAAGAAAGAAAGAAAGAAAGAAAGAAAGGAAGAAACTAAGAAAGAAAGAAAGAAAGCATACATGAATAATGAAGCAGAGAGATTAGATCTTCTATGATATTTCTGCATCGGCACAGATATATATCTACTATATTTATAGCAACAAACAAGTCTGACAAGTCAAGAGAAAGCAAGGCAGTCTAAACAGTGGTGTCCAAACAAGAACTGGAAGGGCAAGAAAGGAACGCCCTAGCCCTCCAGTCCAGCACTGACCACACACGACCCTACTGTCACCCACTGGCAGAAGCGTGTCACTTCCACCTGTTTTGATGGAATATTATATTGGGCATGAGGATGGGAATGAGGTAGGATAGATTTACACGCACATGCCAAGAACACAACACTCTGCCTAGCAACATGGTGCCAGCACTGGTACCGCAATATGAGTCGTGCTAGGCAGTGTCATTTTTTGATGAGTCCTTTTTAAAAAAGCTAAGTTAATTAGTGGAAGCCTTACCCGTGTGAGTCCTAAGGTGGGCTTTCAGATGGGAGGACTTGGTGTAGACCTTCTTACAGCCTGAAACAGACGGTGAGAGAAGCCCAAAACAGAGGTTTCAAAAGATGGAATGAAATAACGTACAATTATTTTTGTTTTCGTAAACATATCCTCTAAATTCAAATCAAATGTTTAATCTGGTGAAATTATCAACTAATAAGAGGTATTAGGAGCGAAAATGGATAAACAGTCCAAAACACAGCAACTCAAAATTTAAGACGAAATGTTATTGAAATAAAATGTGGGTTTTTATAGCCTGTGAAGATGTATGGAATCTACTAGTACAACAGACTCCCCAGCTGGAGTTAAAGTTATAAAAGTCTAATATAGCTCAGCGTATTCACAGACGTGTGTTAACACGCCACAAGAAGCTGTGCTAAGCCTATTTTACACACTGCCACAGGGTAGTTGACTTTGTATGTCCTACAAGTAGCTGCACATCATATAGCTTGAGTCCTCGCAAGTCCTCACAAGTATGGCATTATCACAAAATTACCTGTGACATGTTGCTGGACATATTTCAGTGTCTCTGCCAGAGGACAATTATGTGAACACCTCTACGCAGATGTACGTGAGAAGTGAAAAAGAAATTGCAATCACACAAAAAGATCTTATTGTGTAACACCCAGTAGTATAGAAGGGCTGGTTAAAATGGCTGTTAATTATTTAACACCAGACCGACTAACAGGCCTATTGTTGTCAATCATAACACTGCCACTCCCATGTGTCATTATCCAAAGCTAAACGCTTTCACTCCAAATGTACTTTTCCACATTCTCTGTGCATTTATGACTAATAGCACATTGAAGCTAAGCTGAAAAACGAATCATTTCATGAAGTCTGGAAATCACATAGGTATTATTAATAATAATAATAATAATAATAATAGTGAATAGACATTCCTCTGACAGCACTTCAATGTAAAATTGTACCTATGCTACCAACGGTGACAGCAGTGAGTGTGTACATTATTATGATAGCATGTGTTGTAAGTCTTGTACTAATAGTAAGTCGCTTTGGATAAAAGCGTCTGCCAAATGCTATAAATGTAAATGTAAATGTAAATGTGTGTCTGTATGCTAGTGCCAACCTATCAGGGTGCTCACCTGGATAGTCACAGTGGTGGATCCGTCTCTTCTCCAGGTCCGGGTTGTTCCTGCGGTTGTAGCGGACCGGCATGGTGGTCTGGACCGGGTCGGGCCCTGAAACTGGGGCCGGGCCTGCGGCCGGCACTCGAGTGGCCCCGTTAGGCAGGGGGAGAGCCAAGCCCCCAGGACCAGGACCAGGACCGGGACCAGGATCAAGTCCCGGGTTGCTACCACCACCGCCACCACCGCCCGCCATCTTGGAGGCGATGGTGGCGGCGTAGGAGGGTGGGGGAGACAGGGTGTGGAGCAGCTCCTTCTGCCGGTCCGGACTGCCCGGTTCAGAGCTTGGCGGGGAGGGGGGTAGGTAGGGCGCCTGCTGCTGCTGCTGCTGCTGCTGCTGCTGCTGCTGCTGCTGCTGCATGAACGAGTGTGTGTTGGCCGCCTGAGGGTGTGTGTAAGCGTCGCAGTAGGCCGGCTTGGCACCCTGCTTCGGCCCGGAGGCAGAGGAAGGTCCCGACAGGTCGTGGAAGGGCTGCGTCTGGTGATGGTGATGGTGGAGGTGATGATGATGATGGTGGTGCTGATGCTGTTGCGCCTCCACCCCAGCGCACTGGGGGTGGGGCTCCATGTCAGAGTTCAGCAGCTGAAACAGCGAGCCGCCGCC
This sequence comes from Percopsis omiscomaycus, assembly GCA_027575585.1. NCBI lineage: Eukaryota > Metazoa > Chordata > Actinopteri > Percopsiformes > Percopsidae > Percopsis > Percopsis omiscomaycus. The sequence continues at coordinate 1,707,335 of JAODLI010000007.1, read as the reverse complement.
GCCGCCGCCGCTGTCGTGGTGATGGTGAGGATGCTGCTCAAACGGAGACGTCATTTCCTGTTTGACGAACACCCCGGCCGCCAAATCCCTGCCGTGGCCGCCGGCCGACTGGCTGAAGATACTGGTGAACTCCGGCAGGGTCCCGTTCACGCTGGACGCCTCCATAATGTCAGCGTTGCTCTCGGGAGCAGCGCTGGGGAAGTGGGGGTGGAGGGAAGAGGGAAACGCGGAGGCCAGAGGCTCCGTTTTGACCTGGGGGTTGTGGGGGTGTGGGGGCCGGGGGGGCGGCCGGCACAGGCCCATGCGCAGGTAGGCTATTTCGGGCAGGTAGAGGTTCATGTTGAGGGTGTACGGAGTCCCCGCCTGGTCCTCGTCGAAGAACTGGTCTACCACGGACGCGCTGCCCCGCCGCGACTTCTGCTGTCTGTCTGCGGCCTGCGGGGCAGGGGGGAGGGGCTGGGGGGACAGATACCTGTCCAGCTCACACTTAGCCTTGAGGGGAAGACAGGAGATGGAGAAACTGAGTTCACGCTGTAAAAGGTAAGCCTCTGAGAAACTGAGATTGACCTAGTTTATGACATTTCATAGAAAACATAGCAACAAAATCAACGTTATTGTCGTCCAAACAGTTTCCTGAAACAACTACGTGGTTCTAAATAGTCAACATGAAACTATTCTGGGACACTTCTCTGAGAAGACAATGGTTTGATGGGACAGTCACCACTAAAACATTTATCAAGTAGTCATCAATGAGTGGCTGCTACATTCCCTCTCAGCTTGTAAGGCTCAACTCATAAAACCTACCAACTCGGCAACGGCGCAGCCTAGGGTGTGCAGTGCTGAAACAGAACTATATAAAAAGATTTCTCACATTTAATTAATGCAGTACAGTTTAAAGACACGCCGTCGTAGAACAGCTATTAGCTAGAGAAATTGGATAGCAGGTGCATCAAAGACGCACCCACTGAAATCCAGTAAAGGATGAAACATGACGGAGATTGGGGAAACACCCATACTCCCAGTCCGCCGCAGAATCTAGGGGGCTGCGCTGCGTTTAGCTGCGCTGACGGATCGTGGCGCGGGGGAGGATGCTATTTCTAGTGTCTGATCCCACCAGCTGTTATAGATCTCCTTCACAAGTTTTTTGGTAGGCTACGGAGTTACCGGGACCTTTCTGTCCGAGCCGGGGGCGACACAGGCTTGAGTCAGTTGTTGCCAGTGTGGTATGGTGGAACTGGAAGCCAGAGAGACCAACTGTGACCAACTGGCATTCACTCCATAGAAAGCATGCGCTGAAGAATGCGTTTGCAGTCGGAATAGCTCGGCTTCACGTTGCCGTCCAGTTGGCTTATGCATCCCCTGGCTGTATCCGTGCTATTTACTGTATTATCAGTGGTGATATAGCCTACGCATGCACAGTACTGATTAACAGTGTGAGGCCGATCACATTTACGAGGGTACAAACACTGTGAGTCTACATCTAGTCTGCCACGCCCATTCAATGAAATAAGGGGGGCTCCAGCCTCCATCACCAAACATACATTAACATTTCCCAATGACTAAAGTCTGTTTGTTTTTGTACCTTACCTGTGCGTATTCATTTTGTTCAGTCTTCTCCGCTTCTATCTTGGAGTCCAAGCAGAAAAGAGCAGAGTCTTCCAGGGGAAATCCACCGTCGGACAGGGTCGACTTCAGCAGCGGATAGAAGGGTTCCTCATGCCCGCCGCCGCTCATCGTCAGTGTCGCGGCCATAAGCTCCGCTGCAACAGCTTAAATATCTACCACAGTGCAATAGCCTGCTTTGCAAGGATAGGTGTCACAGCCTAGAAGTAAACGGTGCAGTGAGTCGAGCCAGCAAAGGGTGTGCGAGTGGCGAACGAGTGCGTGCCTGTCTACTACATCTCCTTCCACTTGTTTCACTGGGCCAGTTTTGTATCTCTTAGGGCGGGGCGGCCCACTGTAAATACAGGAGATGCACCGCCCACAAAACCTTCAAAGGATTTGATCATTCATTCAGAGGGCACCGCCCTACATTCAGTCTACTGTCAGTGTCTACAGGGCGGCCGCATAAAATTGCAATCAATTGTGCTCCAAAAATACATGATGTACAAACTTAATTAAAAAGGTTCTATTAACATCCAGCTATACAAATTCTTGATTTTTTTTTGTTTCATTGCACCATGGTCATTAAACTAATGTTATCGCTACCTGGTAGGCCTACAATAAATGTCTGGTAACTGATAATATACACCTACATGATTTACTGTACCAGACTATACATGCAGACAATTAATATGTATACACATGATAGGCCTATCTAAATTGTATATTTGTTCAAGGTATACAAAAAAAAAATCAGCACTGCAATCAGTTTTGAAAAAGGGAAAGATAAATGTCAGTTTTGACTGACAGAAGAGTTAACTAACTGTGCAGCATTCAAGACTGCAGGCTAACTTTAATATGACACCGATAAGAACTCGGGTCTGAAATGATAAAGGTATGCGTAGTATGTCTATATTTAAAGCTAAAGGAGTCTTGGCTAGTACAAATCCAGGCTGAGGAACTCTAGTGCTCTCTGTAAGATGGTTAGCCATAATGTTAATTTGTGGCCACTAGTATTGACTAACTTGGAAAGGGATACAGAAATGACAGAGCTAAAAAAATACAGGACTGCCAAGGTACAGGAACTTTTGGCTGGTCAGTAAATGCTAGGAATGCATACAGTTGCAGGTAACACCTTCTAACTCACTGCTCAGGGAGTTCTAAACTTTTTG
>JAODLI010000007.1:1662802-1700449 GCA_027575585.1 Percopsis omiscomaycus | reverse complement strand
GCTGGGGCTTGGAATCTTACCATTGCTTGGAGGTAGAGCGGGGCGGTTCCTTTTGCTGCCTTGTAGGCCAACACTAACCAGCGGGTGTCTGACTGCTGTGCAAGCGGCGTTTTGGGCTTTTTGCTTAACCATTGCAAAAGCTGACACGTGCAAAAACGCTGTCCACCCTACCAATGCACCCTCGCCTACAATTGGTCAATTATGTCACCTGTTTTTTTAAGTGCTTTCCATACAGAGGGACCTTTGTCTGGATCCTGTGTTCTGCGTGTAGCTATGCTGAACCAAATGTATCAGCACTGAATTCAACAAGGCTTGAATGAGATTTGAAAACACCCTGCATGTTGACAATGAATCACTTCCTTCTTCATTTTCTGTTCCTTCCTCGATTGGATTTTTATTTTTGGACGGCACCACTGTCTTTTCCTCAGAAAACCAGTATACTGGTATTTGCTTGTACAGTACCACCGTAGTTTCCAGTTTTTTTCTGTACTGCGTACAAGGTTTTTTCATCCCCTTTATATTGTATTTACTGTACATTGACAAAAAGAAGCTAGAGTCGAGGGTTTAACAAAAGTTCTATATCGCTTTAATGTCTGTATCTCAGACACGGAAGCTGAAGTGTTGCTTTATAAAAAGGTGAATTAAGCCTTGCATATCACCTGCCAACCATCATATTTTCCTAATAAGTCATGCATGAGGAACTGGTGAACAAAAGAAAGTATTTGAAGTGAAGTTACTTAGTAATTATAGCTGCCCATATTTGTTAGCTAGGTTACACAGCTAAGGGAACACTACATAAATCTCTGTCATGAAGGGGAGGTCTGAGAAGATTTAAAATGGGTTCAGGTATCTTTGTTCTGGTAACAGCAAGAGAAAACCTGTGCCGTCAGTTGGCATATTCCCTGGCGTTGAGTTAGAGAGTGGGACACGGGATTTCGATTTTTAGGTCAATGCAGCATACACGCATTCAAGTAATAATACAAAAGCTGACATGCACGCACAGGCCTACACAGCAGTAGAAATAGAAAGAGATGAGGAACCCCACTATAATGAAGAGGTAGGGTCATGATTGGCGGGTAACAGCAGAGAAGTACAGTATATCATCTTGTAAGTGTCTTTGAGTGTGGGGGGGGGGGGGGGGGAGCACCCCCCCCCCCCCCCCCCCCCCCCCCCCCCCCCCCCCCCCCCCCCCCCCCCCCCCCCCCCCCACCACGCTACCTGACATCATCCTCCAGCAAAGAGATGCGTTCTTTCATGGAGCTGATCTGTGCATCTCTTTGTCTCACTGTCTCTATCAGGTAGCTGTAGGGCTGCTGTGTCTGCTGCAACAGCTGGTTGGCTGCTGACAGCTAAAGGACAAGACACACACACACACACACACACGTAAGAGAGTGTCAGATTCATTTGAGAATGTCAATTTTAGGATCGTACTTCCATAAAGACACCATTACACTAAAGTGATCACATTTATACTTGGTCATGACATACGCCAACAATGGTTTCTCCAATTTTTACAAAAAGTATTTAATGTAATAGCCCATTTTGTCAATATCAGGTATGATCAGTAGCATGAATAAGAAGATATCCTTTCCAGTCCCATACGGGGTAGTAGTTCCTACTACCTACTAGTACTAGTATCATAGTGTTGTCTACTCATTGTCAACATAGATATAAAACTGTAAATTGCAAAACTCATTTCTATTTGCCTTTCCATCAGTTGCCTGGCACAAAAAATGGTTTGAAATTGTAAGATATTCCAATGTTACACATTAAACCACTTTTATAACTCGGAGGTTGTGTTTGCAGGTGAGTATATTGGGTGGGAAGGGATGGGCGATAAGTTAGTCAGGCTGAATGTGTAGGAGGTTAAGTGTTTAACACACTTGGCTCTTTCCTCACAAAAGGTAACACCATTTTTCACCTGGTTCCTTTCAGCTTCTCTGAATCATAAAAAGTATTCTAGACAAATGCCAATCAATCAAGGCAGACAGGTGAATGGCTGGCTTATTTTGCCGCAATCACAAGCCTGGGTTGCTCAATTTATATGTCATTGGCTGACATAACACACACACACACAAAAAACCTTAGACATCTAGCTTGCGAAGGCCACTGGGTACTTTGTTGTCACATCACAGCACGAGTATCAAAAACGTGACTCTCATATGCAGACGAAATATACACGCCCAGATAAATCTCAGTGTGCCAGGCATAACAATAAGGCCTGTGATAGTTGGAATGCCTTGGTGAGAGTGCAGAGCATGTCTGACACGGCTTTTGCTTTCTGATCTGTCAACGATTTTGACAGAAGCCTTGTCAAACACCTTTACATTCTCTTAGAAGGGCTTTGAGAGCTAAACTCACATGAGGCAATGTACGGAAAAAACAAAGCAACAGCAACAATTTGACTGCTTGCTAGTGTGTCCTTGGTTTTACCCGACCTAAACTCTCCCAGGTAACCAGCAAGTGTCCGAACGGTGACCAGGGATGTGCTGCGAGCGTATCTTTAAAGCAGGCGAGTGACTGTGTGTGCTTGGTGGTGGTGACTTGCTGCCATGTTATGGCCTATTATGGGAGAAGACAAATGCATGCCAGCCATGATGCAAGAGGGAGTCTCCAGTTCTGATGAATCATTATGGCTTCAATAGCCGCTGTGCGGGGGGGATAAGTAGGATTTAATGTTGTTGTGAATGTAAATTTCCTTTGGTGGGAACACGGTGGGAACACAGTGTGACCCCCCCCAGGGCACACACACACACCGGCGTGTGTTGATTAGTTGTGTGTGCATGTGGTTTTGTGTGTTGCATGTACTGACTTGTGTGTTTTTTTTGAGATTGCCAGTTTATCCCATTGATGATTAACAGGCAGGCAAGCATCCTTCTCTCTCTCTCTGTATCTGTGTGGGTGTGTGTGTGCTTACTTCTTCAGAAATCTGTCCCGCTTGCGTGCTGTGTCTCTCCGACTCCCTCCTCAGTGAGGTGTTCTGCCTCTCAAGCTGCAGAACTCTGCGCGCCAGGTGAACGCTTAACACCCCGCCCATACAAATACACACAGTTGTCACATCGCAGCAGAAACACAGATAAAACAGATTAAGTTTACACTTGTATTTTCCTACACCTTCACTAGTGGTTGCTGCGGCCGATTTCATTTTCACATTCGTGCCCATTTATATTCCTGGTTTATTTGTGGCATGACAGTGCATGACTGGTGTATGACTATTTAGATACTTTAGCATGGGAGTTCATTCTAAACGCTTTAGCAAACAAGGCTTTAGAAAATGAACTTGCTAAACACACGCACGCCCAAATATTTACAACAGTGACTCAGAAAGAAAATACAGGCTTTTAAATGCTAACATATCTGCTCCTGTTCAACCACTTTGAAAAAAACAACCAGCAGTCAGTCAGGTACAACATATGGTACCTCTGTTTGAGTCTCCTTTTGGCTGTTGTGGGAACATTTGCTCCATAACCATACGAGAACAAAACTCTCTCTGCTTCTTCCTCATTCTCAACTGGCAAAACAAGAGACACAATTGTGATTCATGGGGAGAGCATAATCAAATGCAACTATGAAGTAGCAAATCGATTTTTTTGTTGATTAAAAGTAGTAGTAGCAAGACCCAACTCCTACCTGCGCCTTAATACTTAATTACTTAAATAACGTCATTGTACTCACTGTAAGTCCCTTTGGATAAAACCGTCTGGTAACCGACATTATTGTACCCCGCACACAAAAGGTGCGTGAGTGTATAAACAATATAGCATTGCGAAATTATTGAAGAGTGATTTAATGGCAATTGGAGTTAAAGCACTAATGCTGCGGTATTAAGTATGTTTACTATACATAGGGAAACACCCTGCCTAAAACCAGAGGTTTTAAAATACTTTACCACTTTAACTTTGCTGTTTGGTTCACCTCCATTAATTTATGGTCAACAGGTATTACAATATTCAATGTACACCATGATGTATGATGTTTTGATTAAAAACAACATTCACTTATATAATAAAAATGTATAAAATGTGTATAAAAAATGAGATAAAATGAATGTGTGTGTGTGTGTGTGTGTGTGTGTGGGGGGGGTACAGTTACAGTTAATAGTAAGGTTGGACATCTCCTGCCCTATTTGCACGTGCTTAGTCACATGGGAACACTGAAGGCTGTCTCGATTCAGTCTGACGCAAGCCTCGTAGTGACAAAGGCTAAAACGTCAGCGAGGGTTTATTTGAACCCAGGGCTTAGGGGTGAGGGTTTGAAGTATAAGTAAATAGGATTAAATCCATGTCTCTATTTCAAACCACAATGCTTCCATTTGAAGTTTTATTTATAGCCTCTGGTTAATTTCTTACCCACCAGTGTATGCTGCACAGCATCATATTGTGAGTAGAATTTTTGACATCACAGTAAAGAGGTATGCATACTATAGAGAGAAAACACAGTAGTAAATGTGTCTTTATGTCTTTACTCTCAGCAGCCTGCATGGTGACTTGGTCCAGCTCCTGTTCCAGCCTCTCATAAGTCTCCAGCCGAGCTGCCTGCTCGGCATTCTGGGCCTGTAGCTCTGCTACGCGCCTTTCTGAGGTAGTCTGCAGCCCGTAGAACTCCTGGGTAAGGAGCTAGGGCAGCCGAGGGAGAGGAAACGTGCCCATGTTAATGTTTTTAGTTCATATCAAATTCCGACTGGTTGTGAATTTTCTTCTAATCTACTACTCCTGTACCTCCAGTTTCTTCTGCTGTTTTTCGCATTCCACCTGGCACTGGGCCAGGGACTTGGCCGTCTCCTCCTGGATCATCTGAGCACGCTCGGCTTCAAACGAGTGCAGCTTAGCCTGGTTGGAGAGCTCTGCTACACGGCTGTCTGTACCAAGCTGGAGCTGACGGAACCTGAGCAAACACACACACACACACACTTTACTATTCACTCAATATTACTAAAACAGTTTGTCACTATAAATAGGTAAAGCCATTTCAGTTCAGTACTGAAAACTCAGATTTCAACTTGGGCTCAGAACCAAGGACAATGTCTCCTGAAATGTCCACTGAAGTTTACCAAGGTCAAGCTAAAATCAAGCTAAATGTTAAGAATGTTGAACTAATTACTTGATTGGGTAAAGAAAATGGTAACAGAAAATGTAATCCTGTGCGATAAATAATTTGTGTTCAAAAGGTGTGGTCAAATACAATACAAATACAAACACCCACACAGTTATTATTTCTCAGTTCAAGCAGCACAACGCGAGAAAAACCAATATTCCACACACATCCATATATTTATACTTAAATGCTCTGTATTGCGCTGTACAACCTTTTATTGTGTTTTGACCCCAGGTGGGATGTTTTTCCTGCTGTGTTGTGCGATATGTTAGCCTACCACTTTGTTTTCTTTCAATATATAAAAGCACAACTATCTTATAATGCCAGAAAGCAGGAAGACCAAGTCAGTTGCTTAATAGCTCTCATGACATTGTTTGATCTTGTTTGACATGAGTGTACCTGGCAGCTTGCTAAAGTAAGACTAGAGTGAGAGGGAGATAGAAAAAGCAAGAAAAAGAGCAAAACAAAAGAAACCTCTAAACCTGTTATCCAGAACTATTAAAGTCACAGCAGTGAATCCGCTGCAACCATGTGTCATATGCATGGAGAGATACATGTACACATACTTCATTAGGCCAAAGAAGCAGTTGGTTAATATTTATAACTCTCTATTGCAGCTGACCCTAAGGGATTTCATCATCTGCACAGTGCAGGCCTGAGCAGAGCATGCACGACAGACGGATAACATGGTCTACGTTTTATACTGGACTCACTGTACTCAGTCAGGCCTTCTATTTAAATGGGGAAACATCTTACAAACAAGTCAAATACCTCGCTAAGCAAACAGACGGCGGGGTGTGGCGAGGCGTTTTCTCTCCCTTTGTCCAATGACATGCTGATAGTATTAACCTGGCAATGTTTATGGCCACATATGACTTGTTGCCTATAGGACTTCCCAAGGCCATACAGTAACTGGGATATTTATTTCTGAGCACCTTGGCGTACATGTTTTTAGAACAAGGTCTTGGCCACGCAAAGCTGCAGCTTTGTCGACATTCACAAGCGGCACACGTCGATTCTCGCCAGCCCTCTATTCTAGAAGTCGCCCCCTCCCCCCCGAAAATAGAGGCACGCCTGGGGTTAAGGGGTTAAGGGGTTAAAGGCTTGTGGCTGGCATCTGTCGTTGCTGGCCAGAGATGTCGCACAGAGCGGGAACGTGATCACAGAGAAAGAGAAAGGAGGAGGAGAGGGGAGGTAGAGACATAGAGATGGACAGCTACTGTAGGGCAAGTGATAGAGAGAGAACGAAAGAGAGTGGAACGTGGGTAGGTAAGGAATGATCAACAGCCGGCGGTTTGAAGCTGAAGGAATGACTAGCATCCAGAGTCACTAGTAGAAACACAGTGACAGAGACTAAAAACAAATGGGGCATAATTACATGAAAATAAATTCCCTTAAAACAAATCATTTAATATATGGTGCAGAAAACCCAAGAGAATTATCTCCAAGGCTTTCTAATCCAACTGTCCACATACTGAAAAACATTTCAAATTTGTTTATGTGTGTGTGTGCCTGCATACACCTGATACCTATATAGTCCAATGTTACTGCAAGAGGAGGAAATTCAACTTCAAAGTAATGTGGATGGCAAAGCAATGTGGTCAAAGCAATGTGTATCAATGTATTCTTTGGTCAAGTCAGTTTAAAAATGTGACTGTATAATATAATTAGGGTTGGGTACCGAAAACGGTACTCAGACCGAATTACGTCGGTACGTAACATCGGTGCCAAATTTCGGTACCTGAGAGTGCATCTGGATGAGAGAGTAGAGAGAAAGAGAGAGAATGAGACTACGACAGCAAGACTAAGAGACAGAGACTTACACCCCTGCAGGGCAATGGCATGCTGAAAGAGGTCCCAAGTGTGGATACACTTTTCAAAACCTATATTTGTCTGTATTTGTGTATATTTGCAATATTTGTGATGCGAAAAGCAAAGCTGGCCATGGCAACATGTCTAACCTGAGGAAACACCTGGTCAAACACAAAATATTTCTGAGAGTGTACCGTATTTGATAGCCTGAAAGCCAAGTCCCCCGCAGCAGCCGCCGCAGATAACGCCATAAGTTTTTGTTTTTTGCTCTAGTAAAGTACCGAAAAAAGGTACTGTACCCAACAAATATACCCTAATTAACCCTAAGTAAACAAAGAGTTTGTCTCTTTTACAATTTCCCCCCCCCCAAAATAATAATAATAATAATAAATAATACATGTTAAATATCAATAATAATAATATTAATAATAATCATTATCATGATCATAAATTGAAATAAATAGTGTGAAGGAACCACTGTTTTACTAGGAAAGATCTTCAGCCAATATCTCCTCTCAGAACATTACACTGTATTTCTCACCAACATTGTTGTCAATGAGGAATATTTCATTTCCAAGAAGTGAGCAGCGAGGTCAGAGAGACAAGCAGTGACCTTTCTGACCCAAACATTAAAGCAGGACTTTCATGTGATCTTTAGTCAAAGATGCTCAACCACACCCACCAAATGAGCTTTCACTTACTAACGCTCACTGACACTACTGTACTGTACTGTACACACAGAGCTTCCAGCTGATGGTACTGTAGACCGCCATGCATCTGATTGTAGGGAACTCATAATGACAGCCATCTATTGTTCTACACAAAAAGGGCTACTGGTTGTTGAATTTCTTTCACCGTTTGTGTCGTATTGAAACCTTTTTGGATGAATCTACCCAATAAATCCCAAAAGTTTTTATTCGACTCATTTGTAAATAGATGTTAAAATTTCTATATTTTATTAAATGCTTACTTGGAAGTTGGATCAAAGGATGGTGTTCATCAGAAAGTCAGTCAGGAACAGCACTAACTTGTTTTTTTTCTAATCGCAGCGTACTGTATAAGATTTACACACCTTTGTTTGCTTACTCAATTTGAAGTCTGAATGAATTCAGCCATGGCTGAAGTTGACAGTGGAAACAAGAAAAAGGTATAGACTAAATTGTTTCACAGGGGCCTGAGGCTAATAGCTAAGTAACCCTGCTCATGGCAAAACAGTATAATTGCTGTTGATCCCTCTTAAAGCATTTTAGCCAGCCGAACTAGTTCTACTCACTGTTCCAGGAGCTGGTTGTATCGAGACTGTGCATCTCTCTCTGCAGTTACCGCTCTGTCCTTCTCCAAAACGGCATTGTCTCTGGCCTCGCGCAAATTCCTATTAAACACACACACCTTTGTAGTCTGATAACAGGCAGTCAGGGTTTTAAATGTCACTAGAAGTGACAGACGTCTTAGAGTTGACACCTGGGACAAATGAAAGAATCTGTTGCATTCCATTGTTGAATTCATCCAAAATGAGGATTGTCATAAAACAACGTTTACAGGTTATTTGTGTTGCGTTTTACAGGTTATTTGCGTTTTACAGGTTTCTGGACTACGTAGGTTGTTGAGCTAAATATAAGTTGTATGAAGGGTTACAAGGAATTTGTAATAACTGTTTTTACCACAATTTTTATTGAAACAGAGTGATTTACAACTCACAAAATCTACGTGAGATGAGGCACATCTTTCATTTTTTGCATTTTTCTTCCATCTTTCCATACCTGTTCTCCCTTTCATACATTTCCCTGGAGTTTCTCTGCAGGTTGTCTATCTCCTGACTGGTCTTCAGTCTGATGTTCTCCAGCTCCTCCCTCAGCTTGCTCTCATACTCTATCTTGTAGTGGTCTCTGAAGACACCAACACCGATGAGAACACAAACGTGTAAAGAGTGACAAAGACAGCGATACGGTCGGAAGACACATGTGCACACTAGAGGTTTCAAATGAGAATCATCTCCAACTACACTGCAATGAAGAAATATTTGTGATTTTGGGTAGCAACAACAGTGCATTAATGTCTATAAAACTTCAAAGTCAATAAAACTTCAAAGCCTTTAAATTCCAAACAAACAAACGTGAAATCCTAATGACAACAAATGAATCTATGTTACAAAATGAATGACAGTAGAAGCAGTCATCCTTTAGAGGCTTATATTAACAGGTGGAGTTTAAATTGCCTTTGTAAACACTAGCTACAGATGTTAAACTAACCTGGATGCCACATATTTCTCATAGGCCTCCTCTCTGGCCTTCTTCGTATCTTCTAGTTGTACCTAAAGCATAGAAACAAGACCAGTTAACTAAGGCAATAATACAGCAGCATTCTTGGGGCAAATGAGCCTTTCGGCTATTTAAGTGTATGGACCTGGAGCCTTTCATGACGGTCTTCTTCATGTGCACAGCGCACACTCAGCTCCATGTTCTGCCTGTGGAGGTACTCCTTATCCTTCTGCAGCAGAGTCAATGACTGCTGCAATGTCGCCACCTGTGGGAGAAGGGGAGAAGTACTTTCTATTATTAATTGTCACAATATACATTGCAGAGCTTTTCAGGGACAAAAAAATAACAACAAATAAATAAAAAGAAAGCTAAAAAAGAATTTTGACACAAATAAAACAGAACAAATAAATCATATATTGTAATTGAAGATATATCTGTACAAAATAAATAGGAGCAATTATTTCCTGGACATTTGGCAAGTACAAGATTTTAAAAAAAGATCTTCAGACTTAAAAATAGCCTGCACGTAACACCTCTTTGCTGAGGTTATCCCTCTCTCTGGTCTGTGTGGCGTGAACCAAGTCTAGGGTCTCCAGCCTTCTTCTCAGCTCTTTCACTTCTGCCTCGAAGCTGTCCCGCTCGCTGCCAACAACAGAAACAGCTGCATGAATCCAACATAGCCGGGGACAATACCAAGACAACAGAAAACATAGAGACAATATATATACTGTATATGATACAATATAATGTGGTCAAAAACGCCTTGTTAATGAGAGAGGTGAGAGGAGAATGACCAGGCTAGTTTCAAGCTGAGAGGAAGGTAGAAGACTGTAGAAGGCAGAAGACAGAAGAATAGCAGCTGTGAATGCACAACATGTCGAACCTTGAAGTAGATGGGCTACACCTAATAGTGGGGAGTGTATATTGTGATAGAAGGTTTTTACCATATTGCCCCACACCTAACTGAAATGCTGCTATGCAAAAACCAAACAGCTAACCCCAATAGTTAGTACAGTACAGGTACCAAGATAATTACATCCACACTCTCTCCACACAAATGGGAACTAAATACACACCGTTTGAGGTTAGGGTAGTTGTCCCGTCTGTAATCCCCTTCCTGGATCTGCTGTTTGGTGTCAGCCAGCACCAGGGTCAGTCTCTGGCTCCTTAACTCCAGCTCTGTACGCAACCTTCGCTCTTCCTCGTAGCTCTGCATCACGCATACACACATTTGAATGCAGAGTTATAACACATAAACATTATGGCTGGGTGTGCGTGTAGGGGGGGCGGGGGGCGGGGGGGGCTGTGAGACATAGTGTACCTCCATCAAGGCCTTCATCTGGGTCCTGTGTGTCTCCAGGTCCTCAGTCATTCCGCTTTTCATCGAATGAAGCTCTGCTGTCTGTGCCCGCAGAGGAGCCACCGCCTCGTAGAAGCGCACCTGGGGCACCAACACGCACACACTGAATAAGTCATCAGGCTGTTCTCCGTTATACAGTTGTGAAATGCATTAAAGATACAAAGGTACATTGGCGGTCACAGGTCATGAGATCAACTAGTCAACTAGTAGACCAGTATTGTTTCCCACCACTCTGTCCAGTATGGAGGGATTTGTGTGCGTCTCGTGTTATGCCGTTTGTTTCACTGGGGCTTGAAAAGATCAAGCACAGTACTAATAGCAATTAAACAATGAAAAGATTTTAATAACTAAACCCTTCGTTCTAGCAGACACGCCTACTGTACACTATCATCATCAATAATTCAGACCAAAATACTCCTTTTTTTTTTTTAAAGAAAAGATTATTGATTCCTGCCTATTTACTTACCGCTACATATTCGGGTATGGAGAGTTTGTCCTCCGGGAGGTCTTGCAGCTCCTTGTACCGGTCGTGGGAGATGTCTAGGTCCCTGAGGGACCTCCGGAGCTCACCAGCTCTCTCACACAGCTGTCGGTTCGCCTCCTCCAGCTGCTGCTGTCTTAGCAGGATGGTGTCCATCTCCTGCTTACGCAGGGCCTGTTGTTTCCTAGAGACACAGCCAGGGTCAGGGAAACGTTCTTCTTTAAAAGGGTCTTTGTTTACCGGTTCCTTCTTTCTAACTTACCTGTTTTCATCCTGAGCGAGTTTGAGCTGGCTGTCCAATCTCAGGGCAAGAATCTGTTTCTGATGTAGAGCGTCATTCAGCCTCTCCTCTAACTCTTCAATCTGAAATATACAGCAAGGACACAACTTGTAAAACGTGAACATTTAACAGCTTAATCTCTTCAGTTAACCAGACACAAGATTGATAATGTTGAGACTGAGAATCATACAGGTGATTTGTTGATCTGCCTTGCCTCTCCCGTTCCTGCCTGAGACTCAAGAACTTTTACCTTGGTCAGATGGTCGACCTTCATGTTATCTATAACGAGGTTCTTCTGGGAGAGCTCGATTTTCAGCAGTTGGAGGTTGTGAAGAAGCTCCTTTCTCTCGATCAGCTGACGAGTCACCTTCTGAGAGCCGTTTCTCTGCTCGTCGGACGAGGAGATGTCCTCGGTAGGAATCGTTGTCTCCAGGCTGATGTCCTCAGACTCCATGTCCAGGGAGCTGGAGATGTTAGCTGTCGGCTTTCTCTGTTGTTTTTTAGGAGGCATTTTCTAATCTCTTTCACGCGTTATCTTTTATTAACAGTCACATGGAAAGTAAGTAGCTGTCGAGGCGGACATTAAGGATTAAAAAGCGAATCAGGAGTTCAAGGACATCGCCGTATTGTCTTCTTTGCGGCTCTTTTAACCGACGCATTAGTAATCTGCAACATTTTTACTGAAACAAAGCTAGCAAGTAGCCGATTTGGCTAGTAGAATCAAAACAAATCCTGACTGACACTTATTTTGCCAGCACTTAGAAGCTAACGCCGGTTATTAAAAACAAAACATTATATCTAAACGCTGGCAAAAGCAAATGGCTTGTTGTTTAAAAATGTTCAAGGGTCCCGCTGCAAACCGCATGACAACCGCCAACAGAGGGTGTGTGGACAACAATTGACCCAATTCACACACCGATAAGCGTTGCCTTTACACTGCCATCTAAAGGAAGTAACATTAACTGCAACAACTCTATGTTACGTTCTAAGAAAGCTATGCAATATCCCTCCCTACTTCTAGGAGGCGACCTTTTTGTATCATTGTATATATTAACAACTCTCTCGCCTTCCTTTGTTTTGTTTTCATTACGGGGTGGAGGACGTACAAAACTATTCGCAGAGTTTACGATTTATTTGTAAGCACAATAAAAACAGTTTGCTAAACGATACAATTTTCATTTTAGGTGATTGTTTAATATATTTAAATACTTCGATATGTAGGGCAGAAACATCGAGATATAATTGTCAATCATGACAATATGTCACATTTTAAATGAACTGATCACTCCGGAAAACCTTTTTTTAGCCTTCTAAATACAGCAACACATGGGTTGCAAGTTCTGTTGATGGTCGCAAATGGTATAAGATAATTTTCCAAATTTAACCTATTGATACATTTATTTCTATCATGTTGAAATCGAAAACATTCGTTAGGAAAACCAGATCGGGTGGGGTAGTGAAAATAGTGCGTGAACACTATTTGAGAGATGATATTTGGTGCGGAAGTGAAGTTTGCACGGAATGCAAACATGAATACCCTGTACTGCAGAAGGATGCTTGTATTGAGAGCAACTTATGCTCATATCCACACTACTTGGTTCCTGACACAAATATGGTGTTGCATCAGGTAATGTAGATCTGTGTTTTATAGTGAACAAAAAGTGTGGAGATCTGTTACGGTATTATATCCTCAGTGAAAGTATGTGTTATTGATTGATGACTGTATGTTTATGTTTCTTTGATATCACAATATGGAAATTCAAGTTAAATCTGATTGTAAACAAGTGTAACTTTTGTTTCAAGCAAATACTGTTATAGGCAAAACATTTCTTTTTTTTTATTTTATAGATCGATGTATTGGAGAATCCTCTGATCCGTAACGTTATTATCCTGCAAACAGTGCTCCAGGAGGTGCGACACCGTAGTCCAACAATCTATAAACGTCTTAAGGACATTATTCACGAGAAAGAGAAACATTTCTATACCTTCACCAACGAACACCACAGGTAAACAGACGCATGACATCACATATCAGTTTTTTAGCCAATCAGATAAGGCAATTGCTATAACCTGTGCTCACCCTGTAGAGGATTCTGACCGGCTGTTTGATTTTCGCGTTTGGTTACTTTTTAAAGCCCCTACAGACAACTTCAGTTTTATTATAGTGATCTCATGACTCCTTTGCTACATACCACACAGTACAACCCAAACTTCACTCAAATTAATGGTCATTGAATGCAACAATCCTGTCTGTATTGTCTTTTAATAAACTAAATGATAGGTGTGATTCATTTTGTCTTGCTGTATTGACACAATTTTTTGTTTAAACACTATTCCTCTGAAACCATCCAGAGAGACATTTATTGAGCGTGACCCGGGGGAGAGCGCCAATGACCGTAATGATCGGGCTATTCGCGTGGCAGTCCAGTGGTACGGCAAACACCTAAATAAGACCCAGGCTGAAGGTCTCAAGGTCATCCTCATCACTAATGACCAAGGCAACAAAGCGAGAGCAGAGGAGAGCGACTTGCTCGTGTACAAATGTAAGTGAACATGCATTGTAAATAATGTTATAGTAGCAAAGTAGTGCATTCTCTCACAATACTGTAAACTAATGCCAGTGTAGACAGCATGGTGTAAGAAACTCAGCTGCCTGAGAAAGTGAGGTTAAGTAATGTGTCAACCATCTGTTTTTCAGACTGAGAAATGGAGAGTCTGTTGAGATATGTAGGATCATGTCGTCAGATCTCTAAATCCTACTGTTATCACTTCTTCACACATAATTTCACACACGTTTATAACAATTTTCCTAGGTGAAGAATACATCAAGAGTCTCATAGCGAACCCTGAACTGGTGGATCGCCTGGCATTGACTAGTGATGAGACGGTAAATATTCCCATGTTGCTCTGCCATTTACAGCAGTAAACAGATAGATTAACTCTGCGATTGTATCTAATATGTATAATATACATCCGTGCTTCAGGTGCGCTCTTAACCTGTACCTGTCCATCTTTCTGTAATAGTGTTTCATTTATCTCCCTCCTCAAGCTCCTTTTCCTCTCTCTGTGTCTCCCTCGGTTTAGAATGAGATCATTAGCAGCAAGGTGTTGTTTCCCGAGCACCTTCCCCTGTCCAGGATCCAGGCAGGCATCAAGAGTGGCTCCTTCCTCCAGGGCACGTTTAGGGCCAGCAGGGACAACTACCTGGAGGCCACAGTCTTCGTCCAGGGAGAGGGAGACGGGGAGGACAGCACCGAGGTAGGTGTGCGTTTGTGTATGTGTGAGAGACTTGGCAGGGGTCTAAATGTCTCAGCAACAATGGAACACCTGGAAAAGTAGTCAATAGTGAACACTCTCTCTTTAGACTCTCTTCAGTAGGCTACTAGCTAAAACTTGGTGTGCAACGGTGAGAGTTAGCAGGCAAACTGGAAAACCTGGAAAATAGTTTACCAATTTTCCAGGTATGGAAAACACATGGAAGATTGAGAAAAGACACATTTCCTGGAAAGTCTTGTGTGTAAAATTATTTCAACATTCTCCTATTTTCCTTAAGCAGAGCTGCCCAAAACGGATAACATTTCCATCAGAAAGGGCAAAGTTATGTTTGGGTCAGGATCATATTAACGTTCAAATGGTTTAAAACGCTGTGAACACACCCCAAGTCACGTCACATGGTAGCATAATGTGCTATAGCCATCTTTTTAAATCAGACTTCCCCAGGGAGGAAGATAATGGTGTATGGCGCGAACCCTGTCTGTCATACCAGCTAGAGCGTCGCTGAAATTGCCCTGGGTATTAGGGAATTAGTTGCACTGTTAGGTAAACGGCATACTGAAAAAACAATTGATGCAGAAAAAAATAGGTTTTGTTTAGTATTTATCCCACTATCCTCTTTTAATAGCCTCCTCTCTATAATCTGTCCTCTCCACCAGGTTCTCCTGCAGGGCCTTCAGAACCTTAACCGAGCAGTACACCAAGACGTAGTCGCTGTGCAGCTTTTGCCAAGAGACCAGTGGGTGGCGCCATCAGCGGTGGTGCTGCAGGACGACGACACCCCAAAGGACGATGATGTCAAGGAAGAGGAAGAGGAGGAGAATGTTGTGAGTAATTTGAAATACGACAGTGGATTCCAATCAATTTTCAACTGCCAGCAGTTGGTGTGACTGTGATGGCTGTTTTCCCAACCATAAACACAAAATAATATGGTGTGGTGGCTATCTGGCTAATTTGTAGCATTTTTGGAAATGATACGTACACCTAAACCAGTGGTTCTTAACCTGGGTTCGATCGAACCCCAGGGGTTCGGTGAGTCAGTCTTAGGGGCGGAGGATAAGACACACCTGACTCGTGATGACACGCCCCCCTTGGCCATCATTGGCTGCAGGTGATCACACAACATTAAGAAGGGTTCGGTGAATGCGTATCTGAATCTGGTGGGGTTCAGTACATCCAACAAGGTTAAGAACCACTGACCTAAACCTATTTGAACTGTTTTTCAATAGTTTTGATAGACTATAGAGTCTGCTAAACTGTTAACTGTTGTTCTCTTCCTGTGTATGTAATCAGCTGAAGAGCGTTGCAGCTAGTGATGAGCGTAAGCCAACAGGAAAAGTGGTGGGAATCATTAAGAGGAACTGGAGGCCATTCTGTGGCATGCTCAATGTCTCCCAGATCAAAGAGGTAGCTAATCTAGGCCAGTCTTCTTCGTACTGCCATGCACTTACTTTTATACCTTTCAGCGGTTCAGCATGACTTTTGCTTTCCACACAAAGTAAAGTCATTCACCAATTATTCTGTCGGGGACAATTCCTTCAGTTAGGGGACATTCTGTGCTATCTACTGTATATCTTACTAAAATGTTTTATTTGTTGATGTTTTTTGTGTGATTCATTAAAATATAATATATATTTGAAAGGTGTCCTAAGTAATATAGGCATAGAAATGAATAGAATATATGGGAGAGAGGTACCAGCGAGTAGTGGGTGGCACAATGTTTACCTGGAAGGTTAGTGTTGGCACAGCTGCATCTATGCCACTAGATGGCAGTATAAAGTCTAAGAAATGCTGTTTTTAGGGGGTAAATACCTATTGCACCTTTAACACACCATGCATTTTCTCACTGATATTTTCTTTTGTTTTTCTTCGTAGTCTACGCGCCACCTTTTCACCCCAGCAGAACGCCGTATCCCCCGGGTTCGCATTGAAACCCGCCAGGCTTCCACCCTAGCAGGCCAGAGGATCATGGTGGCCATCGACGGCTGGCCTAAAAACTCCAGATACCCAAATGTGCGTGTTAAACATCCGTAGATAAACTCCTACAGGTTTTCATGTGGAAACATGAGTCGTTATTAACCGACAAGCCACCCTCCTCACTCTTTACCTTCGGTAGGGTCATTTTGTGCGTAGTCTGGGCGCTGCAGGAGACAAGGAGACAGAGACCGAGGTGCTGTTGCTGGAACACGATGTCCCCCATCAAGACTTCACTCAGGGCGTCCTCAGCTTCCTCCCCAAGATGCCCTGGGCCATTACACCAGAGGTAACCACGGCACCAACGGTCACACTGCTTTATTACTGTCTTATTAGTGTGGATTTACATGTTATTGAATTCACTGTCTCTAAAAAGTGTGTGTGTGTTTTGTGAATGCCAGGACATGGCGGTAAGAGAAGACCTGAGGCAGCTGACAGTGTGCAGCGTCGACCCTCCGGGCTGTACCGACATAGACGATGCCTTGCACTGTAGAGAGCTGGACAGCGGAAACCTAGAGGTACACACTGGGAAATCTCTGTCCACATACTGTACCTATAAAACATTATAGTGGCGGCCCTCCAAGCCAGGCCCCCCGACCAGTTGCAACATGCATTAGTGATGTCGTGAGGTGAAAATGCTTGTTTTGTTATATTGTTTTTATTTACATTGTAGTATCAAATCTTAGCAGTTTATGAACCTCTTATTTTGAGTGGTCATAAGTCCAAACCTTTGACGGCATTAGGCAGTGGTAAATGCATACAGTGCTAAGTCACAGTTGAAATTAATTAGTGTGTATGTTTTTCCACCTTTTGCTTACTTTAGGTGGGTGTCCACATAGCAGATGTGAGCCACTTCATTAGACCTGGCAACGCTATGGACATGGAGGCTGCCAACCGCGGCACCACTGTTTACCTGTGTGGCAGGGTGAGTAGAAACCCATACACACTCGTTTATTAGCTCTTCACATTTCAACACATAGCAACACAAGTTTTGGTTGCAGTCATTAATACATAAATACAAGACATTTCTGTTTCATACATTTCAAATTTAATTTCATACAAATGCATTCCAACCTGTTTTGGCTCCGAGAAAATTGTTATAAGTAATTATTTTTGCACAATGTGTTCATATTATGATGTTTTAAAGACAAAATATGTTTTTGTGTCCACTAGAGAATAGACATGGTTCCTGAGCTGCTGAGTTCTAATCTTTGTTCTCTACGCTCCAATGTGGAGAGGTAAGTGTTTCTCACAAACAAACTACATGTGCAGACAAACTCTGACATCCACTCAGAACAGTGGCTGTTTCAGAACCGTTGTCCTGATTATGGTTTCTCCGTCTCCTTGACAGGATGGCTTTCTCGTGTATCTGGGAGATGAACCACAATGCTGAGATTCTCAAGACGAGATTCACTAAAAGTGTCATTAATTCCAAGGTAAGAGACAACCCAAAATATATAATATAAAATATTCTTCCTGCACTGGCAAATGGAAGCAAGCGGAACAGGCCCTTCTGCATTCAGGATTGAATGCAATCTAGTAAACAATAAAATGTGTGGCAGATGCATTTAAATACACTTTGTTTCTTGTTTATGTTTGAAAAGGGAATCTTTACATTTTCTTTACGTATCATTATTTCTGACTTGCTTAAGGCGTCTCTGACCTACGCTGAGGCCCAGATGAGGATTGATGACACTGGCATGAATGATGATGTCACCAAGAGCCTACGAGGCCTTAACAAGCTTGCCAAGATCCTCAAGAGACAGCGAATAGAGAAAGGGTACGCACCAGGAGTAGTTAGCAGCACTGCTATGGTACAACAAAGCACTACCAACCTGTGTATCTAAATCACTGGGATCTGTCGTTTATAAGATTATACAACACCTGGGTTCGAGCCCCAGAGGTGGCCTAAGCATCCTTGAGCAAGATACCTAACCCCTATCTGCTCCATGTAATAGCAGCATGTAATTATAAGTCGCTTTGGATAAAAGCATCTGCTAAATGACCTCATTGTAAAAAATAAAATAGGCAGCCTGGTAAATCTCACTATGTTACAATGGATGATGGTTATTGCCACAGTAAACAAATATAGGTAATTTATGAATCTATACAGTGCAATATAGTATAATAGGAAGTGAATATAGGTATGTATAATTAATAGTATAATATTGTCATTGCAGTTACAGCAGTATAATAGTATTTTTTGTATATAGTATATGTATGATAGTATTAATTATTTCTAAATCTTAAAAGCTCAAATGATCTATGTTTCCTTGCTTTTTTTTTTGTTTCAGGGCATTGACTTTGTCTTCATTGGAGGTCCGCTTCCACATAGACAGTGAAACCCATGACCCCATTGACCTCCAGACCAAGGAACTCATGTAGGTGAAAAGTCAGAGTAATGCAGAAGTCGTATTTCATTTCCACATATTTTTTTTTCTATCAAGACCTCTTTCTATTTGACCCTTTTTGAAACTATAAATATTCGTAACACAAAGTCACTTGTGGTTTTAAGGGAGACCAACTCCATGGTTGAGGAGTTCATGTTGTTGGCCAACATTTCAGTCGCCCAAAAGATCTACGATGAATTCCCAGAGTGCGCTCTGCTCAGGAAGCACCCCGCACCCCCTCCGTCTAACTACGACATTCTCACCAAAGCCGCCAAGTCCAAGGTGAGTGGAGGTCTGCAAGTGGAGTTCGCTGTTTGGTATTATATAAATTAAAGGTGACCTAAGCAATGTTTTAGACCAAAAAAGGACTTGGTATACATACAAATCTTAAATATGTTTAAACCACGTACACTCAGAGAGTCAACTGGCTTCATAGGTAAAGAATGAGCTATTTTAGCTACATAGAAGGACCCATGTGGCAGATGTCTTGATTCCCCCCCCCTATTGCCCCATTGGCACTGCTGCATCTATGCCACTAGAGGCAGTCTAAACTCTTATAGGGATTTCCTATTGGCACTTTAGGCTGCGTCGAGTGGAACCATGCCGGGTTGATTTGCATTTCCATTACCAATTTAAACGCAGTCGTGCCGAGCCAACTTGTTCGCGACTGACATATCAGTAAGATTACAATTAGGTCATTTAGCAGACGCTTCTATCCAAAGCGACTTGCAATTACATGCTGTTATTACAAGGAGCAGATAGGGGTTAGGCATCTTGCTCAAGGCTCAAGGATGCTTACAGGTGGGCCAATTCTGGGGCTCGAACCCACAACCTTCCGGCTGGGAGTCCAACACCTAGACCACTAGACTACTAGATAGATGGATAGATTGTTAATTGGCCCAGGCCGGTGGAATTTGTTTCCGTCCAGTATGTTACACTCTGCAGCACAATACACACATGGACCCAGCAGACGCTACACATTATAGTAAATCAACACAATACACACATTTGCATAAATGAGCTGAGTGGCGAATGTAATTCTTGCATTACAAGCAAGCAGGAGGAGATGGGCATCCTGCTTTCGTGCAGGGCCAAGAGAACATAAAAAAAAAACTCCAACAACAGTAAGCTACAAGAAAGTTGTTGACCACAAAAACACCAGCGGGGCAGACAGACAAGCGGGTCATCAGTTAAAGACACATCTTCAAGCGGGTAGCCCTGTTGTAATGAAGATGCAAATCTCTGACACGCCGAGTCAAGCCAAGCCAGCACATGTTATGGAAAAGGACCATAAGGGCCATTCCTGTTAATTTCTAATTTCCTGTGCAGGGCTAAAGAACCGACTTTCAGCTTCCATTACTGCATTTTGCCACCATATAAACAACAAATATTGAATTCACTTTCCCAATTGTCATAGTTAAAAATATCTAGATATTTGTTATTATCGTAACTGTTTGTTTCCCTTCCTGTTTTAGGGCCTGGAGATCCACACAGACTCAGCCAAGGCCCTGGCTGACTCTCTGGATGTGGCAAAGGTAGACAATTTTCCTTACTTCAACACGCTGCTGCGTATCCTGGCTACGCGCTGCATGATGCAGGCTGTCTATTTCTGCTCTGGCATGGACAGTGACTTCCACCATTATGGACTGGCATCGCCCATATACACCCACTTCACATCTCCTATTAGGAGGTAAGCAAACAAACACGCTATTGGGATAATAGAACACCCTTCCAATCTCTTTGTCACACATCCGTTGTTCTATTGACTACTTCCTTTCCCTCGTCCATTATTCCCTCTCTGTTCCTTCCCAGATACTCTGACATCATTGTACATCGTCTGCTGGCAGTGGCCATAGGTGCAGACGGCACCTACCCAGACCTGATGGACAAACGCAAGCAGGCCGCTCTGTGTAACAACCTCAACTACAGACACAAGATGTCTCAGTATGCACAGAGGTCATCTGTGGCCTTTCACACACAGGTAAACATACAGGTGGATTCACACTTGGGGTTCACTAGCTAGTTTTGCCTTTCTGTGCTTGTAAAGACTGTGGTTCTCACCAAAATATGTGTAAAACAGCATGTACCCTCATAGTTAACCATTAATGACTTTTCCCCAGCTGTTCTTCAAGAACAGAGGCATTCTGAATGAGGAGGGCTTCATAATGTTTGTGAGGAAGAACGCTATTATCATCCTCATCCCCAAGTTTGGACTGGAGGGAACAGTTTTCTTTGACAGCAAGAACAAGATCGGTCCAAACCTTAGCTTTGATGAAGAGGTATTGGCGCCTCATCAATAATGCTTCATAGAAACAGTAAATTTGGTCCTGTACAGATATTCTCTAGTTTATGCTTGCTATAGTATTTAATAGTTGGGAATGTTTAGCTTTTAGCTCCTATGATAAACTGAAATGACATTACTAGAATACTAGTGAAAATACCAAGTTAATGTCTGTCTGTGTTGTTTGTAGGGCCCCACCCTGACAGTAGAACAGCACACCTTCCGCATGTTTGACAAAGTGAAGGTTACCATAAGTCTAGACGACTCAAATATTCAGCACCAGAAGATCCGAATGGCTCTGGTCGAACCCGTGGTAAGACCAGGTTTAATTATGGACTCGGTTTGTATATAAAAATATGGAAACCAAATGTAGTACTTTGACAATTGGTATTGTATACATTCTTCTCTCTACATAAGGGATTTCACCCCCCTCACCCTGAAATATAAACATTAGGAACAGTATTAATGTTGATATAATTACTTTTATTTTTTAAATACATTTTGCATAGAATACATATATTGCATAAATAGTCAAACTGGCATAAAACCAAAGCTTGCTTTTTTTCTCTCTCCTTCCCCCTTCCAAGATTCCTGGTGTAAGTGTTCCAGCATCGGATATCGAACCACAGGCTAAGAAACCCAAATTGGACCGCTGACTTCAAAAGTAATACAGCAGTCTATCGCAACTCCCTGTTATGTTTCAAATGGAGCATTTCTCGCTGAATTAGAGCTTTGAGAACCAGTCTATGGCAGGCATATTTCATGAACTGGCACAATTTGCCATTTTTATTCATTTTTTAACTATTAAAAGTGACTTGACTCTCACTAGTGTAAGTTGTACATGTGAAGAGGCTGCTTACCCTAAATACAATTGTTTATTTGTGACACTTCCATCATAAATGCTGGGCGATATAACTTGCGTACTTTTCCTTTAGGTAAAAATGTGGTAAAAAGGTGCATGTTCTCCTCACTTGCTAAATAATTAATGGGTTCCAATTTGTCAAACCTTTTCCAGAAGTTATGCTGTTATCCTAAAAATTGTTAAATGACTTTAAAAGATGCACTGGGCTCACAATGGAGAAAACAAATTTATGTCAACCAGCTTTTTATTAACTAGTGGCATTATTCAGTATGGTTACTTAATAAATATTCTATCAAAAATAAGATACATGAAAAATGAACAATGTAATTCAGTAAAAAATAAAATAAAAATTAAACTCAACTTATAAAATCAATGATATAGTACACATTTGTCAATTGAAGTCAACATTTATCTCATTAATGTTAGCATCAAAGTAAGACAGCTAAATGTTTTAATCAAGTCAGTATTTAAGGAGCTCAATGTGCGGAAATGTCTTGTTCATTCACACATTACCACTGGGCTGAGATTCTAAAAGCACTTCATACGATAATTCTTCCACAGCTCTAAACTTAAACCCCACTGGGCTAGATTTTAGCAGTCCTTTTTGCTCCATGCTTGTACATCATAGGAAATCAAAGTTCTTTCCAGGCTCAGCTTTAATAGGTGGAGATATCAGCCCTGAAATCTTTCAGTGTGGAGTGTTTTAAAAAGGTTAAAGTAAGTTGGTGTGCATGTATATTAGTCACATAACCATCATCCTGTCTGTCCTAGGCTTCACTGGGAGGGTGGGTGTATGTGCCAGGGATCAGTGGTAAGGGTAAAGCCCCTAAAAGACAATTAGAAAATACCTTTTAGTATACAGAAGAACGTAGATAATACTTGATATCAAAGTAGTATTAAAGTTACCTTAAATGCTACATTTGAACTGAAGGACTCCTTGCCATTAACATCTGAGCTGAAGCCATCTATAAGACTTGCAGTGCCTGCTGATGTTGTATTATAGCCGCTGTCCACCTAAAAACACATACAGTAAGTTCAATTTGCCTCCAACTGTATAAACCAATATATTAAAATTACGATTTAAGGATAAAAATGAGGTCAAAGAAAAAAAATAACACTGAAACATTATTGGCCTTTATACAGTGGGGTTTACTACTTCTCTTTCCATTCTCCCTCTCTCTTCTCTCCCCTTTTCCCCTCAATCTCTCCTAGGAGCCACTCATCTTTCTCAATTTGTTTAATTATTCATCAAAATCTAAAAATCTTTACTCACTTAAGTCTCAACAGTAAGTAATTCAAGACAATTTAATATTCAAAAGGTCAATTTCAAATGTTTTGCCATATTACCTTATTTTACTGAAATAGTATAGTCTTAAGTAAAAGTTTAAAGAAACAATCTGCAGTCTGTTGCAACCCTACTAAGGACATTGCATTTGCACTTAATTTTTTCCATTTTGAGGAAACTAAAGGAATGAACGTGTAAACAAAATATTTCATATAGTTTACAAGTAAACAGATCTTGGTAGTGGACTCTGACGTTTGAACCCCACTCTCAGCTTTAAGCCTGACAAAAAGAAAAGTTGAAAGACCCAACTCAGCCCGACGTCACCTCATACCCACCTGCATGCTGCAGTCGTAGCGTATGCTGCTGCCTTCTGTGAGCATAGACACAAACATGTGAGAGGTCTCTGCCGCCGACACGTTGCCCATACGGGAACTAGTCAGCAGTCCCGACAGCCCCCCGGCTTCGTCCTCCTCCCCTTCGACTATATCCTCCAATCTCCCTCCCATGCCGGCCTCCTTCCCTTGCTCCATCTTCACAGGCTCCAGAAACCCCAGGTCGCCTCCCTCGCGGAGCCTGTCCGAGCAAGGGTGCGGCTCAGCGTTAGCGGGCGGCTTCGGGCAGGGCGATGGGAAAGATGGGCCCAGCTCCATAGAGAGGAGCTGCTCCTCGGGCTCCTGACTGTCCTGGAGCTTTGGGTTGAGGATCGGGGAAATAAGCGGAGGGGAGGCCCAACACCGGACCCTGGTCCTCGGCTTGGGATTAGCCTTGTGTTGCGTGTGGAAATGGAGCTGGTGCGGGGAGCAGCTACGGATGGGAGAGCAGCCCTCGACATATGGACTCTTGGTGCAGGACTTGACGTCCATGTCTAGAGGGACGCCATCTGGAGTTTGAAAGCTCAGATGCTTCCTCTCTTCTAAAAAGGAGCAACAGCCATAAACAAAGAAGGTTGAGAGAAAAAGACAACACATATCTCTTGCTTACTGATAAGAAAACCAAAGTGTGACTTAGCTAACATTACGATATCAAATAATATAGGTGTTAAGGTACAAAATCTATAAAAGAGGAAGTTATTACAGAATTTTGTGTGAATGACAAAACAACATGGCCCACCTGAGCCTATGGGAGTCCGTGTTGCCTCTGGACCAATAGGAGAAAGAGTAGGGGAAGTGAACCCAGCTGGAGATGACCTATCTGGGAACAGAGGACTGGCTATGCTGCCTAAACTGTAGTTACGGATACGACCCTCCTGGATGGGACTGGATGAGAATTGACCCTGTGATAGAAAGAGAATCAATTGTTGAGAATGTTGAATCAATCCAATGTTGCGAACACATACCTTAATCAAACCTGAATCAAGTGTCAAACACCTAATCTATATTCGATGTGCTACTTTAGTAAACACTTTGGTTAGGCCTTTAAAAAGAAAAGGCAAATGGTGAGATTTGATGGTATAAATGCTATTGTTAACTGCAGGGAGTTGCTGGTAGATAACTGAATATAAAGTGAACAAAAGATTTAAACATTATGTAGAACAATACAACTCCATATTTGCAGAAAGCACATTAATGAATTTGAAAGCTTGACTCACCGTGGAGGGAGTCGGGGCTGCCGCGCCACATGACATAGGGGAGGACACAGCGTCTCCCTGAGACCTTTCACTTCCTCCCACGACGCCTTCCATTTCTTTGCCATGGCCTCTCTCTGGGCTCGGTGGGCTGGAATTGTCAGAACCCATGTAATTGTCTACACCGTCGAGGAAGAGTTTCCGTCGGAGAGAAGAGGAGCTGAGACTCTCCTGAACTGCCTCACACACCTCCTCACAGCGATAATACTCCCCTGACGAAAGAAGACAGCGAGAACGGGTCCACGGCCCAATGTCAGTGAATATATTGGAGCACTCTCTAAGGATATCGTCTTATTTTGAACATGTTTACTACATTTACTAATGCATGTGCTGATTGTACCTAGTATTTTCTCCAGATCAAAAGTCACAGGTAATGAAAGTGTGGTCTGACAGGCAACTGCAACATAAACATGTCAAGTTAGGTGAAACAAGTTAACAACCAAAGGCGTAGCCAATATCTAAAAAAATGTTTTATAAAGACACCAACCAGAGAGCTTTTGAGACTCTTCAATAATCAGTGGTGAAAAGGTACCTGACAGCAGAAAGACATAACAGAATATCAGAACATAAAGCTCGTAAATACTGCATATGTTAAAATGATAAAACCACCTCTTAATGTCATAAGCACCTACTTTCCTTGTGACTTTGAGTGGTTTTCCGTGTGCTTGGGGCTGCCCAAGGGGAGGGTACTATAGCTTCTTTGGTGAAAAACTTAATTGAAAAACAAACCATGACAATTACTATTGTATGAATTAAAGTATCAGACTCCTCCCTACTGTTATTATCATCATTATTAAAAATAGCGTACCTGGTCAATGGCATTCTGACATTTCTCCTCAATGTCTGAATCTGTCCTGGATATTTAAGAGAAAATGTCACAATTAAAAAGATAAGCTAAACCCTTTTGTATTCACATTTGTATGTTATTTAGGTAAACCTGTAATACAATATTTCATTGGGTAGTTCATCCTGATCAGAAATGCATAATTTTTCAGACAGAATAGAAGTGACCAACTAGAGGACATAATACCTTGACTGGCTGAGGTACAACGACTGCCGCTGAATGTCTTCTTGATCTATGTGTACTGGCAGCAGACTGGCCATTTCATCAATAGACCACTTAAACTTAGCCGGAGTCTGTGGACAAAGACATAAACTTGCAATACAATATGTCAGGGTGTGTCTGTATCAAATATATGTGTGTGGTGTGTGTGTTAAATTTAACAAACGTGTTTTTTTTTATCTTGTGACATTGCGTTTAAACGTACAGTTATCGAGGGCTTGGACTTGAAAACGGAGGGGCTCGGCACTAGCGTTTCGTGGAGACGGTGGTAATCATTGGGACTCTCAAAAGGGTTCCGTATGGAGGGCCTCCCTGGAGTCTCTGGAGTAATCTGTAGCTCAAAATGGTCCCCCATTTGTCTTCAACAGCACTTTAGTTAACAAACAAGCAACAAGAAGATGTCAGTTACAATATAATGACAAATTTCTAGTAAGACAAAGGAAATAATTGTTTTGCTGTATGCGTTTACAAGCTAACTTATATGCTTGTTAGCAGCTGATATGCAATCCCTGTAGCAACTAGAAAAAGCGTTGGACAGCTGAACCTACCTTTCTACCCTAACACCGTGGCTTCTTAAAAATAAAAAAAGCGAGTTGTTGAATAACAAAAATACCAACAAGATTTAATTCTGTATTTACTACTTACGATTATGAGCCAGCTATGGCTTTGAACACATCTAAAAGAAATCGTAGTACAAACAGCATCCAGCACGGGCGGTTCAAATGTTTATTTCAATTTTCACTCAAGACTCGCTAGCCAATCGCATTTTTACAGGAAGTGCTTGGGAGCCAATCATGGATGTATTAGCCAATGCACAGGTTGGACGCATGATGTCACTTCCTCTGCGCGCAGTGGGTTTCTAGCTAGTTAGCAAACTGCACATTTTTGTATCTTCACGTTTGTGTTTTTATGCTTCAAGATATTGATTGATGCTCATATTAACACAATTTAAATATGCATATAAATCATGTGAAGTAATTTCACATTTTGACATAAAACTGACTAATACAACTAGTTAGCGACTGGGCTAGTCAACCCTGGTTAAACAAATCGACACAATCTGAAGAGGTTTCATCACTATGGCAAGTGCAGCAAACACAAATATGAACGCAGTCCGCGAGACAATGGACGGTAAATATACATTTGTATGCCATTTCTCACTTTAAAGACACGACGAGAAAATTACTAACTAATTCATCACTGTGTCGGTGATTATTCCTGTTGGTCACCATGTCAAAGGCCATGTTAACGGTAGTATAACGTTAGATGCCTAACCACTTATGTGTGATCATACAGACTGTGGTTTACAGTAGACGTCGTTAATGTGTGTAATATATTCATATTAATGTAATATTAGTGTTAATATTTGCTGTCATTTTCATTGTTTCAGTCCATAAACATTTCAAATGGTGTTTTATAGGAAATACAGTTCTAATTTTAGATGTAACTTTTTAATCCCTTTCCCCCCCAATAGTGCTGTTGGAGATCTCAAGATTACTAAATACGGGGCTGGACATGGAGTCTCTGTCCATCTGTGTGCGACTGTGTGAACAGGGCATTAACCCAGAGGCTTTGTCATCTGTCATCAAAGAGCTGCGTAAAGCTTCTGATTCGCTTAAGGTACTGAAGATGTTTTATTACCATTTTTCATTTTCACAGATCATTTATGTTTTTTAAGCAACATTAATTGAGTACTTTGTTTGTGTTTCAGGCTTCTGATAACTGCGCTAACTGAAGCTAGTGCTACCGGTTCACTTGTGTAGTTGAAGGATCCTACTGATATGAGGGCTCTCCAGCCAGTCAGTGTGTTGCCAGCTGTGTCCTTCGTGCATATGTGCTCTGTTGGGGAGTTATTTTCCGCAAATATGCTGCACATTCTATTATTCATTTAGGGCTTTAATGTGATATGGATGTGCATAGCCTTTCCGCATCAGTAAGCCCTCATACACAGAATTTCCTGTCCTAATTTAAGAGGATCCCTACTTTCATGATATTCTGGCAGTGAACGTGTGAGGTATGAATGTGTTTTTGTGTTGGATTTTTATGAATGCTAATTCATAGTTTTATTATTTTTTCATTCTGGCAGGTCTTGTCTAATGAACATAAATTAAGTTTGAATTAAAGGTGTTACAGGCAATAACCACTAGGTGGTGGTGGTGGTCTGTCTTTCTTTAGTCCATCAGATATTTAGGTCTCTTATTACTAATTTTCCTGGACAGCCATATATGTGGTTTATAGGGTTATGCTTTTACAGAAACTGCTTCCCTTCCTAATCCTTAGTTATCAGCATATTCCTTGATATGACAAAGTACTGTGATATCAGTAGGTATATTTTGTGCTCCATCAGCATTAACACAGATATTCACATTGGGTAATGCCACATAAAAAGAAAATAAATAGGACAATAGAGACCATGCAGAGATGCGCAGCATACAAACCGTACTGTACTCTAGGCAGTACAGTGATTCTCACACTTCTTTCACCCATAGTACTCAAACAAATGCAGTACATGCTATAGAGCACTTGGGGGGGCTAGAACCACTGATGTAGGTGTATAGAACAGGTGTCACATTTTTACTTGACCATAAGAACTCTTATTGGCCCTTTGATGCACACAAGAGGTGTTGTATTTTTTTATTTTTTTGCAAGCCTGATGGAAAATGTTTTTGATCTACCGCAAGGTTGTCCTCCTGTCATACACCCAACCG
Source organism: Percopsis omiscomaycus (assembly GCA_027575585.1). Lineage (NCBI taxonomy): Eukaryota > Metazoa > Chordata > Actinopteri > Percopsiformes > Percopsidae > Percopsis > Percopsis omiscomaycus. The sequence goes on along the minus strand of JAODLI010000007.1, from coordinate 1,671,704 downwards.
CACGGAGCATTGTTTTGGTTTTCCACTCTCTAAAATAGCACTATTCATCTTCTAGATGAGACAAAATGCTGAGAGCACAGAACATTCCTCCACAGGCCAATATGTTCTGGTAGCTACCCCTCATCTACAGAGCGCTTCTGTCAGCGTGTGTGTGTGTGTGGTGTGGTGTGCTGTGGTGTTGGTGGGTGGGTGGGTTGGGGGAGGGGGGGATGTAAGTTTAGGTGTTCATACAGTGAACGGAATGTCTACAAATGAGCACCCTCCAAGCCATCTGACAGTGTACTGCCCCACCCCTCAGACACTCACGGAGACGGAGAGAGAGAGTAGGAGTGTCCGTGTAAGCAGTTCTGTCTTCTCTGGCTTTGTCTAGTGGTCTTGACTGACAGGCGGTGGCTCTACATCTCAGTCCTGGCTCTTTGAACTGTTAACATGGCACCTCCCTGTACCTCTAAACTACCATAGCGATTGTCAAGTCTGAGGTGCTTACATTTATACAGTAGTAGTAGTAGTATACAAGCTAGAAAAAGTCTTGGCCTCTAAGGGGGGTAAGTTGATGTTTATGATTAGATGAAAGTACTGCGAGAACCACATAAAAAAATATATTTTCTATTACAAAGAGAGGAGTTATAAGCTATGCATCTCTTGATGGGCAATCACAGACACGGTTCAGGATGCATTTCTCTCTGTTTGATGTGTTCAAGGGGGCTCTCCTTACCCTAGACTGCTACTTACTTTGATCTTGCTAAAACAAAATATTCCCAAATCCCATAGTCCTGACTGAGAGATCAACGCCCACATATAAGCATAAACTGTCTAAGAATAGAGCCCTCAACTGGGGCACTGGTCAGGTCACATGACCACAAAAAAACACAAGAACTTTTCAAGGTACTTTTTGATTGTTTGTCTGATCAGTGAGGACCGCCTCTGAGGGTGTTATTTTCTGTTGTGAATTGAGGTCCTAATTGGTAACTGGGCTTGTACTGGGCTCAGAACTCAGCTAATCCTTGACTGTTAACTGTGCATTTCCCAGACTACAACACTGGAGAGTTTCTGCATATTCTATATAGTTCTGCAGTTTCTGTAATTCATTCCTTTTGTCAGTCACTAAACCACTGAAATCCTTAGAAATGTTTTACATTGTTTAGCATTACTTTTGCTTACTATTGGATCCGCAACAAGGACATTTCAATGACCTTGTTAGAGTTGGCCTCAGCATACCTATGTTGATTAACTGAAGGCCATAATTTTAAACACCCTAGGAGTGTACATTTAGATCCCAATTAAATTTGCCAAGGACATGAGATCATAAACTCGTAAAAGGATTGTTAACAATCATTACATGGATAACAGCATAGCAATCAAAATATGTTTAAAAAAACCTACTTAAAGTCTTATAGTGACTTTGTTGTTTTTGGATGTTTTCCAAACTGATTAATTGAGAATTGATTGATTTACAGTTGCAATTAGCTGTGTCTTGCATAGATGCATAATTAGCATATATCTGCCCGCATGTTTTTTTTTAAGTATTAATTGGTTTAATTAACAAAAGCAGTTAATTGAATAACAATTAACAAAGTTGGCAATGCCATCAACATAGTACGTGTTTACTCCCTTGTGTTTTCCCCATAGTGATAATGAAATCCACTTTTTATCAGATTGAAATTTTGTGTGTTGGACTATGTAATGACTAATATAATGTTAAGCTTATTAGTTTTATCGAGTGGCTCATTGATGCGTTGAGATGGTATTAAACATGTTGTGTTTAACAGGTAGGGACCATATGCTGCGTTAATCATACATTGGAATCACATTTGGTTGTTAAATGGTCTCCTAATAAAAGCAGCTAATAACACAACTTCAGCTAATTCAATCCAGGACTAGACTGGGTGAAAGAAACAGCTGTTGCAGTTTTTGGAATCGTTTTAACCTTCCTTCCTTCTCTTGACAATTTAATTTTTGCTCTTTTTTCCCCGGTAGTCAGGGTTTAATTCAAATATTTGTTCCACAACTTTGCTTGTAGAAAACAGAGACAGAGGGTGGACTAGCTGTCCACTTTCCTTAAAATAAGACAATGGCAGCCATATTGTGGTGACAGCTTGCATTGTGAGCGCGCATGTGTATGTGTGTGTGTGTGTGTGTGTAGGAGACAGAAGGAGAAAGAGTGCATGGGTGTGTATGTTAGAAAAATAGTTGAGTGTGTGTCTGTGTAACAGTGACAGCTTGTATTCTGCGTGATTAATGATGTGCTGTGCGACTTGATAAGTGCTGCGGAGGACCAACGCTTGTTTCAATTAGACCTTGTGAAGGTCGCGACGCTGTGCCGGCCTCTCATTATCATATCCATAATCAATCCACATTATCATAGGGGAATGTGAAGGGGATGTGTGATATCTTGGTCACACACACACACACACACACACACACACACACACACTGATGAAAACACGCAAAGACTGCCTAATCACATACCAAAACATAATGACATACTCTCTCACTCACAGGAACACACACACACACTTCACTCCAAGTTGATTTGAATCATAACGGTAGCTGTCGGAATAGATTGTCTGTTCAGATTATGGGCCGGGAAACTAAGTAACGATGATAGTGGTGGCATTTCAGATTTGCTTCGTAGACACACACACACACACACAAACTGTACACATAATCCCACACGCTATCTCTCTCTTACACACACACACACACACACACTGGCCCAAAGACCCTGGGGCCTTTTTAATAGAGGCAAAGTGATTTGAATGTTTTCACTACTCTAATGAGAACAGATAGAGTGGTATTTACACTCCATCGACTCATCTAACTGCCTACACATTACAGTTTTGTTTAGCGGCCAAAACAGACGGACATATCGCATACATAATGCCACTACAACAGTCAATTACAATTAAATATTTTGTTAATATCATTAGTCACAGCAAGCACCCAGGCTACCAGGGAATAATCTTTTTTGACCGTTTGACCGTTTGCCCTGGAGAAATTAACATTTACCAGTCTGTCAAAGGAGAATCCTCCCTGCTCTAGCCAAGTAAGTCTGAAAGATAGCCTACCTTGAGATAACTTAAAAAACAGTGGTTTGGGGACTCTATACTGACAGCTACTGGTGTAGCTGTGTCAATGCTAATCCAATGAATAAACATAATTGTTTCAACTATGACCCTGGACCCTGCCATGTAGACTAAAGATAGCTTGTTCTGTAACTATCAAACAAGTTGAATTTCCATTTCACATGGTCTAAAACATATTTAAGAGGATGTACATATATATATCATTACTTTTTTGGGCTAAAATGTATACCTTAAACCTTTAGAATTAAATTACAGGCACTTTTCTAAACTCTGTGACATGAGTTTAGACATGAGTGTACTCAAATCTTTACAGGTTCAGAGGGATGCTCAAGATAATTTTGACAGCAAAGGACATATTGACTACTGCTGTTAATTTACTGAAAGCTAATGGCATTTAACCTGTGGTTTACATATTACACTATGCTGGACCAGTTACTTTAGCCATCATGTTACCCCATACAAACGTACAGAGTGATTCATTTCTCACAAGGCCTACAAGGCCAGCTGTATTTTTGTGACATTTCTATTTACCAGGTCTGTCATTAAAATATGCAACGTCCTCAAAGAGGTTGGTGGAGGTCATTATCAATAATGATTCCTAAACATTTTAGATTAGGAATTGGCTCGGTTTTACCTAACACAGTCTGGTTTTATCAATGTATTTTCTAGAGAGAAAAAGAGTTGTGACATTTCTATTTGGCAAGGAAAAGGCCAGACTCAGCAGGAGTTATCAAAGGCAAAAAGTAAAAAGTTCGAGCTAGCTCTCTCTCTCTCTCTCTCTCTATCTATCTTCCCCTGGAGATACTCATGTTAAGCATAATTAAGCAGATTTGATTAGCATCAAGCCTGGCTTCCTCTCTTGACTTTTAATGAATGTAAATCTACCATCTACATCCCAAAGATTAATTTCTGCCAATTAAAAAACACAAGAGGGCTTATTGGGGAGAAGGGGTGGGGGGTGGGGTGGAAAAGACTGTTAAAGTCCTTTGAGTTGAAGTACAGTACAGAGTTTTATCCTCTTCCCCCCTGTCTTATGGTGAGATGGTCTCTGGAGATCAGTGTCTCTCTTTCCCTCCGCGACTAAGATCATTATCAGCACAATGTTCCGTGAAAGCCACTTTGAAAGGACTGCAAGCTCCATATGTAAATGACGGTGTGTGTGTGTGTGTGTTAGAGAAAGAGAGAGAGAGAGAGAGAGAGAGAATGAGTGTGTGTGTGTGTGTGTGTGTGTGTGTGTGAGAGAGAGAACTGGATGAGAGAGGGATGGTACAAGGAACAGGTAAAATGGACAATTTGTCATGTCAAGGTTATTTGGCTCCCATTTTCTCACAATTTTCTTGGGAATTATCTTTGGCCCACCCTGCTCCCTGGATAGAGGGCTTTCTCGGGCCCCTTTGATATTGGTGATTCAAATACTGCCATTGAAATTTTTATTCCCTCCATCCTGCTCACTACAGTATATTCTGAATAAGACAAGTTCAAGCTTCTGTTAACATTAACATTTTATATGTAATTTGACCAAGTGTCATAAACTGGAGAAGAAAATCCTAAACTTAAATAAACATGTATAAATATCAGAAGTTTACCCAGTGTCTCTGTAGGCTACTCTGTTTACATTCTTCTCCTCCCTCTCTCTCGCCCTCTCTCTCTCCTCAAGAATATGCCCAAGCTCCTCCTCTATATGATAATGTGACAGTAGCATCTCTACCGCTAGACAAGCTCCTTTCATTCTAATTCAAGTGTGGGGTCTGTTTTTATACACACACACACACACACACACACACATACACACACCAATCTCTCGTCGCCTCTTCTTTTTTGTCATACTCCGCGCACCGCTCTTCTTCGAAGAAAAAACATTTGCTTTCGCTCGGCAGCGAAGTAACTTTTAGCACTAACTTGAACTTTACTTTTTAAATATCGTCTTATCTTGGGACATGACCACGATGGCTTCCCCGGCTGCCGCCCTGCTCCCCTCGGCTCCCTTCGGGCACCACCCGACGCCGATTTCAACCTCCCCGGTCACTAACTCACCGCCACCTGCGGCCACCTCGACCTCCTCGTCCCCGACACCTCCCGTCGTCCACCCCGCACTACTACACCCGTTCAGAGCGTCGGACCTCTTACTACCGAACGGAAAGAAAGGAAGCGCAAGCGTTCCAATCGCCGGTGGGAAGCCCGTATACGCAACCCCGTCGCCGGTGGAGAACACACCGCAGAACAACGAGTGTAAACTTGTGGACGTGAAAGGTGCCAAACTGGCATCTTTCACGGTAAAAGACACGGAATTGATCTGCCTACCCCAGGCTTTCGATCTGTTCCTAAAACACCTGGTCGGCGGGCTGCATACAGTCTACACGAAGCTCAAACGGCTGGACATAACCCCGGTGGTGTGCAACGTGGAGCAGGTTCGAGTGTTGCGGGGGCTCGGGGCCATCCAGCCTGGGGTAAACCGGTGTAAACTCATATCCAGGAAGGACTTCGAGATCCTTTACAACGACTGCACTAACGCAAGGTGAGTTTATTCAGTGGAGCTGAAAAGGGGGGTGTGATGAGTCTTTACCTGGCGGCTCTACCGTAGTCTACAACCGTTGGACGAATGTGGTGGTAGGCTACCGTACCCTACTAGTTCTGAAAGTTTTTACGAGTTTCGACGATGATGATGGCCATGATATTGATAACTAATTCTAATAGGCTAATCTTTCTAGAAACAGTTTAAACTTGTCTTGAAAAGTTTTCCATTTTAAGTTACGTTATCGTTGACAGTCATCTCCGTCATACAGGCCTACATACAGCAGCCGTTGTATCCGGCACTGTCATTGTGAGAAATTGATTCTTCACAGAAATTAATTAATTTTCATTTGGCCTCAAGCGGCAGCTTAAATCAGGACAAGCTCCCTCGCTGATCCCCTTTCCTCGCCTCTCTCTCTTCTCCTCTCTCTCTTTCCTTAATAACTCGCTGTCTTATCATATCAACACCCTTTAGCCGTGAGCAACAGCAAAGAGGAGATGATTAAATGAATTCTTAGTATTTATGATGTGATTATGTAAATGAGCAGTTTTCCAGAACTCCAATGGTGACCAACTACACGGGTCATCAATCCACCCGACAGAGATGTTTGGATAAAAAGAAAAGAGCAGGACTAAATTGGCTAGGGTCAGTGGCTTCCTGGTGGCGCAGTGATGTTGTGCATGACACATGTGACTCCACAGCATGGGCTGGAATTCATCGATGGGAGTGTAGTAACACGTGGAGAAGTTGTTATTGTTTAATAGTTAATCCCTTTCATCTAGAGCAGGAATAATGTTAATTAGACTTGGCATTAAAATCCCAGTGCAGAAAGAGAATGAAAGATAGTGTGCTGATAAGATGCCCAGACCGTTTGAACACACCCAAGAAATACTGAAAACACATTTTGTCACACTAACCAGACAGCTTGAGTGTTTTTCTCTCATTTACTGATCAGCATAGCAATATGAGTTTATCAAACCCTTTTCAGGCATATCTGTCTTTATATATTACAATTACAATGAGGTCATTTAGCAGACGCTTTTATCCAAAGCGACTTACAATTACATGGTGCTAATACATGGAGCAGATATGGGTTAGGCATCTTGCTCAAGGATGCTTACAGGTAGGCCAGCTCTAGGTCTCGAACCCACTTCTGGGTGGGAGTCCAACACCTAGACCACTACCCTACATCCATATATATATATATATATATGGCTCAGTGCCTTATATACACACTCTATTACATCCTACAGCTGTGTTAAGATTTATTATATAGGCCTAATGGATGTGAATCATATTTAACTAATTTTTAAAAGTTACAAATGTGATCACACCTTAAATGAATTTTCCCGACTAGGCCTAGGTGTTTTGTGAAAAAGCGATTTTTAAGTTTTAGCACCAAGCTTCACACCTGTGTTGAGATTTTCTAGCATATTCAGACAAAATCAATGTGCATCAGGTGTTAACCGGATGGGCTATACACAACTGCAGAAAGGACATAGGCTCTGTTGTCATTAGTTATCATATAATTATTAACACTCACAGCCTTTATGTAAATGATTTCTCAAAACATCGCTCGGCTTTGTATAAACATTTCAAATGTAACTGTTCAATTTCACCACCCTCAGCTGGATTTTCCGTGCCGCTCCTCCATTGGACAGAATAATGCAGCAGAAAAGCGGGTTAAAAAGTGAGACCCTACAGTAGGTCATTGTGGGATGGGTGAAGCAAGAACGCTGATCTACTGTAAGTCTACAGTATACATAGCCTACAAGTTCCAGGCTGTGTCTCCAAGATGTTATTGCGCTGTAACAGTGCTGGCGATTAGGGATTTGTTTCGTTACTGATTAGACAGACTGGAAAAGAAATGAAGCTCTATTGACTTGCTGTTACCAAGTGTTTACAGACCATGCATTCTCACTTTTTATTCTTGTTACACTTGTTTAAAAAAAATGCCCTTGTACCTCTTTTCCTAAATCAATCACTCCACACGCACGATGTATGCGCACACACACACACACTGACCACTGAGTCATCAAACCGTGAAGTGGGACTGACTTCACCCTGAGTCAAACCCTGGCTATAATTCATGGATAGGTGGTGTGTACCCACTAAAACACACGCACACGCACACACACACAAACTCTCTTGTCTTTCCCCCTAACCGACACACTCACACGGTCACGCCTGTGTGTTTGCTGGCTTTGCCACCAAACTACATTAGTTCCACACAGAGAACATGGTAAGAAGGGAGGCAACCTGATACTCTGTCCTATTCTCTCTCCCTGACAAAGGAACAGTTTCATTTTCTGTAAGGAACACACATCAAACAGCTAATGTCACATTGTGTGTACGCGCCACTGTGCTTGTGTATGTGTGGTTGCGCGTTTTCTGTTGTGTGTGCGCATACCGAAGTGAGGCAAACTCCCACACAAATGGTGGCATTCTGTTACTGTGTTTTCAATAAGCTAGGTTAACACGGTGCGTAAATGATATTGTTTGTGGCACAGAAGGGCTAAATCACATGCATTTTATAAAAGATCATCACGTCATTTTAAGCCCTAGTGAGTGTTATGTAGGTTGTGCCGACGTCCCTTTTGTTATTCAACAACCAAACCCATGATAACGGCAATTTGTTTTCCTGGTAGTGCGTCTTTATCGTGTTACATCGAAGTTGTACGGGATGTGTTTTGACTCAAACATCAATGCACTAAGAGATGAGATGGGAATGGAAGTCCTCTTTTAGGACATTAAGGGAAAATCCCTTTTTGTAAAGTTTTAACACTTAAGTTAGTGTAAGCACGTGTGAGATGTCCCATGTGTTCCTCTACAGCACTAGCTCTTGCTGCTTGACCGACTTAAGCAGCGGATGTTTAGTCAAACATTAAGATGGTTTAAGAAAACATTTAAAAAAAACAAAAAAAGAATATAAGGATGAGTGATTATATAAAAATGCACCCAGAGTCTAAACCTCTTGACTGTGTGTGTTAGCAGGGGTACGTCAGTGTTGTGTGTACGTGTGTGTGTGGGTTGGGGGGGGGTCCTTCAAAGCAGAACCCCACCACTGTAGCCTAACTCACTGTGAAAGTCAGAATCGACACGGGGGCGGCTGGAGAAACGGGGAGTCAAGCTCAACTTTAACCCCCGCACGTCTTTTGATGTTTTATAGCGAGCATGATGGGATAGAGAGGGCCTCCACGTCTGCCAGTATGATGGCCCTTAATGGAACACACGCACACGCACACACACACACACACACACACACACACACACACACACACACACACACACACACACACACACA
>JAODLI010000007.1:1613994-1631438 GCA_027575585.1 Percopsis omiscomaycus | reverse complement strand
CAGAGGATCCCCAAATCCAAGTGTGAAAAACTTGTTGCATCATTCCCAAGAAGACTCATGGCTGTACTAGCTCAAAATGGTGCTTCTACTCAATTCTGAGCAAAGGGTCTGAATACTGAATGTGAATACTGAATTTCAGTTTTTCTTTTTCAATAAATTTGCAAAAATTTCTACATTTCTGTTTTTTTCTGTCAAGATGGGGTGCTGAGTGTACATTATTGAGAAATAAAATTAACTTTTTAGATTTTTAGAAAATGGCTTCAATGAAACAAAGAGTGAAAAATTTAAAGGGGTCTGAATACTTTCCATACCCACTGTATGTCCGGTTTTCTATGAGAAACAATGTATGCAGAAAGACAAGCGAGTCAGAATCGGTGCTAGTTTCTACCTTACAACTGGGGCTCGGGTCAGATAACCATGTCATCTTAAAATTGACATCACTCTGCCCATATGTGCAGTCTTCTTTACAGAGATCTATCCACTCACCTCTCCCACAAAGTCAGTTGACAGTGGCTCATTAACAAAAATGTATTTCTCCAAAAAGCCTGTTTAGCTCTGGCTGTGAGATGAACATGAGTAAAAAAAAAACACCCCATTAAATAAAGTAAAGCTTGGTGAAATATTTTACTGTACAAAAATAATTAAATATTGTAAATTGTATACATTGTATACACATTATATGTATAATGATTGTATAAGGATAAGAGTTTTCTTGGCCAGCTTGGCCCACATAACTGTATATCTCCTCTCCTCTCCTCTCCTCTCCTCTCCTCTCCTCTCCTCTCCTCTCCAGGTTCTGGCTTGCAGACTGTCACCAGATTCCTGAGACGGTGGGTCTAGCGTCTCAGTTATACCGGGAGCTGATCTGCGTGCCGTACCTGGCCAAGTTTGTGGTGTTCGCCAAGATGAACGACGCCATCGAGTCTCGGCTCCGTTGCTTCTGCATGACAGACGACAAAGTGGACAAAACCCTGGAACAGCAGGAGAACTTTGAGGAGGTGGCCAGAAGCAAAGATATTGAGGTGGGTTGTTGTCATGTGAACACCTAAACTGAAGAACTATTGTAAAAACCTTGACCGTAAAGCCTCTTAACCTCAACATAAGTGAACACACTTATTGCTGTGTGCATCACTGTATTTAATGAAGAATGAACAAAATCTGTCCTATTTTGTTTGTTTTTTTCAATTGTACAGATCATATTACCAGAAAAAAATGCTTCTACCAATGTTGTATATGCTTTAGAATTCTTATTTTGAAAAAATAATTAAATGCAATAGAAGTGGAAAAGTTGGATTGATTTGGTTAATTATAAACAACAAATGAAATATTTCTAACTAAAGCGTGTGATCTTATACTGAGGTCGGGAAGTCACTTTAATCTCACTTTAATCACATATTATTCAGATTCTATTTTGCATTTATTTGCTTATCCTCCGTAGGTTCTAGAAGGCAAACCGATCCATGTTGATTGCTACGGCAACCTGTCTCCTCTGACTAAAAGTGGGCAACAGTTAGTTTTCAATTTCTACGCTTTCAAGGAGAACCGACTTCCTTTCAACGTGAAGGTGTGTTTTGGCCTTCCTTTGCGTCTTTGGTAGCGTTTATTGTATTTTGTGCTTGGTGGTGACTATGGGCCACTGATTAAACAGCAGGAAATGAGTGTCCTCTAAACACGCTGACATGCATATCATCAGTGATAAGTCCTTGTGGTAAGGCTGTGAAAGTAAAATGGCTTAGTCTCAAGCTGCAATACAAGGCTTTGTCCAGATGTACCACAGTGTATTTCGGAGGTGTTCCATTACCTTAAAGCAATTTATCAAATGTTGGTGAGAATTTATAGCTAAGTATACTGTAGTGTTTGAGTTTTGCAGATGGTATATAGTAGATTTTTAAGATATATTTGTAATACTTAATAATAAGGACTTTCTTTTTGCCTTTCTCTGAACATTTTCTCTATTGAGGAATCTTTGACCAAGAATATTAAAAGATTGTGGCACCAGACAAATCATGGAAGTCCTTTGACTACTCTCTACAGATCAGGGACATGGGCCAAGAACCATGCGGCCGACTTTCTTTCCTGAAAGAACCCAAAAGCACCAAAGGTCTTCCGCAGACTTCCATATGCAATTTGAATATCACACTGCCAACCCACAAGAAGGTAGGCTCACCTCATTTGAATGATTATCCACTAGGCCATGTCATTTCATCTTCATGTAAATAAAATATGAGCGATAGGGAACAGAGTGTGTCCGAAACAGAGAGCAGAGAGGAGGTGTTGAGTCCTCATTCGGTTTAGAAAATGCTTGCCTGTTGCTTGTGTGTTTTATCAGTGTTTAATCCTGTGCCAGTCATAAGACCCCACAACGTACACACGTCCAGCCACAAATGCATACTGGCCTCTATTCTATTGCTTGACTCGCTGTGGGTATATGAGAATTATGCACTGCAATTGTGAGACTGCACTTATTTTTATTTCTTTGATGTGGTGTTGATTGATCATAGGAAAAATATATAATTATGTTGCTCTTGCTTTATTACTTTGCTGGGCTTCATTTCTGTTTTTACCAATTTTATAATCCCATAGCTTTTATCTCAAGCTTTTTGTTATTTATGCTGCTCCATTTTCATACCCTGAATTTGATTTCCCCCTGCCCCCCCTGCGCCCACTGTAACATCCCTGCTCTCCATTGTGTCATCTCTCTCCTCTCCTGCAATGCATCTTGGGAACCCACAGGATATGGAGTCTGATCCTGATGATGAGGTAAACAAGATTCTTCATCATCACACAGAACTGCTGCTTTTTTTCTCTGTTGTCTCTTTCTTTTGGCTTTGCCGCCGAGGCTGTTGTAAACCAGATGTGTCGTGTAGAGTCACATGACTGTGAGTAGAGGCTTCTGTCGCAGCTATTTCACACAGCTGAATCATCGCTGAAAAGCGCCGCCATCGCACAATGCATTGCTGGACGTGGCGGTTTTTTTCTTCTTCTCCTCTCCAAGATATTTTATTGTTGTCCCCATCCCAAGTCAAGTGGACCCAGTATGTGTGCCACACCTCAAGCTTATTTTTCCATCTTTATGCTCCCCTTCCATAACAAGTTCAGTGGGAAATCACCATGTCTGCATACTATTTATTGACTCACGGGAAGTCTCATACAGGACCATGGTATACTTATTATGAGAATTCAATCTGTTATCCATTATTCTATTGAATTTAGGATTTCCCTTGCTTAACCCTGTCCCTAGCATGCCTGTAACAGTCGTACGATGTTAACTGTACCTTAAATGCATGCTAAAAACCAATTATTCTTCCATTAGAGAGATGTAGATGTCAGATGTTTTTTGTTTTGTTTTGAGTTTCTACTTTACCTCTAGTTTAAACATAAACCCCTCCTGTTCTTTGAGCTGTAGTTTAACATTGGATCAAATATTACAATGAGGTCATTTAGCAGACGCTTTTATCCAAAGCAACTTACAATTTCATTCTGCTATTACAAGGAGCAGATAGGGGTTAGGCATCTTGCTCAAGGATGCTTACAGGTAGGCAAACTCTAGGGTTCGAACCCACTCCCATATCTTCTGGCTGGGAGTCCAACACCTAGACCACTAGACTATCCTGCCCTGCCATATGTCTTAACATCCTATTGTTAAGATTCTGCGCATAAACATACCTCTTAGTGGTTTATGCCATGCTGATAAAGCTAGCTTTTATTCTTAATTTAAGTTGTGAAATGCAGAGGCTCTACACTCAAGAGGAAGGCTTGGGCCCTTAGTCCTCTAGTATAAACTTAACACCACCGTACTGCCACCTGTAGGGCCCTCCGGTGGCAGTACTACTAACAGCATGCACTGATGCAATGCAACCAGCACAAACCCCTCTGCACAGCAGTGTTTAACATTATTAAAAGTAGCATAAAATTAGGCAGACATCAATTTGGCACTTTAAAATGACATTTAACATTTTTTTATGTTGAAACATCTTTTGTTCTTTTTTGTTTGTTGCAGACTGAAAAACCAGACCGACGTCATACCTTTGCCTCCTTAGCTTTGCGTAAGCGCTACAGCTATCTGACCGACCCTGCTGCGAGTGAGTTTCCCATTTTTACTTCCATGAAATCTTAAAATATTGAATTTACTTTAACCACTTTTAGTGTCAGACAGACCCTTTATATAAAAAAACATTATACTTTTCATATACCCATAGCGTATAGATGTTTCTTCACCTGACGAGAACAATCCATAACCATTCGTCCTTGTCAGTTGGTTTTTCATGATTCCCAGTCATTCATTAATTGTCAACATTTGCCTGGTTTTATGTGTGTATTGTTTTGCCCACCTACCCCATTTTGTGAAAATATCACTTTCCTCTTTCAGCTATTTGGTTGTCTTACATCTGTGACACTGCCATTGCAAAATCCATTTTGTTCACACTTATAGTTTGGGGAAAAAAATGTTTTTAAACTCATGTTGAATAAAAATATTCTTTTGGGTCTTTCTCATTCTTTTAGTGACCATTTCACTTTATTGGCTTTGTGATTGTGTGCAGCTGTGTATATATTATTGTACTATTGGGTTGCACTTTACATTAGGTTGCCCTCGCTTATATGTGGGTTTAAATTATCTAGTGGAATCTTGCAACAAAACACAATACAAACAACAATCTATACATTTATATGTAAGCACACTATGATTGTGTTCTTGTATATCTATCACAACTATAACTGTATTTGATATTACCAATCTACCTAATTTTTTCTACCTAATCTACCTAATCGTTCATTCAGAGATAATTTATTTAAACCTTTAACACACCTTTTGTTTATAGTAAATATAAAGTTACATTGTCATGGAAATTGTTATATTTTGAACTAATTCTCATAAAAAGACTGAATGGCTGTAAAGTGCAACCTCATATTCTCAATTCATGACCAAACAAGTAAAGTGATGCATTTCTTTGTTAGTGATCTACAATTGTGGGGTCATTTCTGGCATTGAAAGGATAAACAAAACTGTGTCAACTAAATGTGTACTGTAAAAAGCACAATAGCAATGAGACAAATATAAGCACATCAAAAGTCAATGGAAAATTTGTACACTTGTTTAGTAATCATGACATGTTTTTCCACCTTTACATCAAGCATTTTTGTTACAGCACATGTGCCATTGTTTTGTAAAAAAGGTCTTTGTCATTATTCACTCATTTAGTTCAACACTTCAATAGTAATTTACAATCCATAAATTAAAATTACACTATGATTATTGCTGTTACTGACTCACTCAACTTTCTCTTTCTGGTTTTTATGTTTAATTTCAAATTATTTTTCTGTTCAATTTTACGTTGAATTCCTTATTATTTTGGTTTAACTTATTGCTCAAGAAACAACTGATCGAAGCTCGCAGAGAACACAGCCTTCTAGCTACCCTTACAAACCTGTCTTTTCAACGAGATCTTATCAGGCGTGGTCGCCTGTTCCTGTCGCCGTCCCTGGCCAAGCCAAATCTGGGTTTGGCTCCCTCTCCAGTTCGTCATCCAACACGCCCTCTGCCTCTCCACTAAAGTCGGTTTGGTCCCTAAACTCTGCCTCCCCCATCAAGACCAACATCCCTGCATCCCCAGCCTCCTCTGTCAAGTCAGCTAGTGACATGGCGTCCCCCATCCGTTCCTACCGGACCATTTCCTCTCCCATAAAGACTGTAGTTCAACAGGCCCAGTACCCAGTCCAGGTCAACCCCTCTCTCCTGGCCTCCCCGGGGAAAAGTGCCCCAGACCCTGTATCTGTGAAAGGATTGGCGGCATTGTCTGCAAGGACCTCCACAATAAACGCATCTGGAGGAAGTTCTCCTCTCCTTGAGAGGTCCTCCATAGCTATGACCCCACCGACCTCCCCCAAGTCCTCCTTGAACATGTACACCTCGTCCCTGCCATACAAGCCTGTTGTGTTGGGCACTGGGGCCACGTCATCTTCCTCCTCTCCCATAAAAACCGTCCCTGGGCTTTCCTCTATCCGGTCCACTGCAGATGCCTCAGGTCCTTCGAGGAGCCTGTTTTCCTCTCTCTCCTCGCCGCTTAAATCTAACTCTCCTCCCACTGCAGCATCTCTGATCAATGGAACTGTGTCCCCTACTCAGTATCGCTCCTCCTCCCCTACCCCTCTCCACACCAGCAGTCTGCAAGAGAGAATACAAGCAACCACCAACGCAGCAACAACAAGTGTCAATGCGGCCTTTGACGAGGTTGAGAAAACATTTAACTCTTGCTCTGCGGGTTATGGCACTTTGAAGTCATTGTCCTCCTCTGCA
The DNA here is from genome assembly GCA_027575585.1 of Percopsis omiscomaycus. Classification (NCBI taxonomy): domain Eukaryota; kingdom Metazoa; phylum Chordata; class Actinopteri; order Percopsiformes; family Percopsidae; genus Percopsis; species Percopsis omiscomaycus. The sequence goes on along the minus strand of JAODLI010000007.1, from coordinate 1,625,143 downwards.
TCTTCCTCATATCAGTCCATCAGGTCCTCAGCCTCTAGTTCCCTCTATCCCTCTTTACGGTCTCCTCCTAACTCCACCACGACTGTGACATCCAGCACAATGACTGTCCCTGTATACTCAGTTCTAAATGTGCTGCCAGAGCCCCAGTTTAAAAAACTCCCTGAGGTGTCCAAGTCAGCGGCTGTCCTTCTGTCCCCTCGGAAGACAGTGCCTGTTGAAGTAAATGCACAGCTGCAGTCTTCCTTTTCCAGAACTCTGTCACCTGTTAAATCACCTCTGTTAACACAATCTGCAGCCCTCAAATCAGCCACCACATCACCACTGTCATCCAGCCAAGAGATTCTGAAGGACGTAGCTGAAATGAAGGAGGATTTAATAAGGATGTCGGCCATCTTGCAAACAGACCCTAATTCTACAGCCAATAAAGGCTTGCAATCTGATTATCGTAAAGAAGGTAAAGTAGAAGACGAGGAACCATATAGGATTGTAGAGAAAGTCAAACAGGACTTGGTAAAAGTAAGCGAGATCCTTACCAAAGATGGTAGGTCTTCCCTGGAACGGAGTTCCTTGGATGACATACACTACTCAAAATTACCAGTTGAACAACCACAAAGCAACTGGAGTTACCCACCGAGATATGAGACTGTGGTCCCTCAAATAAAAACAAAAACAATACCTGACAGAGATTTCCATCTATCTAAAGTTGTTGATTACCTGACAAGTGATGTCGGTGGCAACTCAAAGCATAAAGCAGATAATGGAAAGAGGGAAGGAGAGGAGAAGCAGAAACGTGTCCTCAAACCTGCTATTGCAGTTCAGGAGCACAAGCTCAAAATGCCTCCAGCAAACATGCGCTCCTCTGCTTCAGATAAGGAGCTCAGCAAACTAGCAGATGTGCTTTTTGGAGCAGATACTGTTCTAGAATCACCCGATGACATCTCACACGAACAGGATAAGAGCCCCCTCTCTGACAGTGGCTTTGAAACCAGGAGTGAAAGGACACCTTCTGCACCTCAAAGTGCAGAGGGAATGGGCCCCAAGGCTCTTTTTCAAGATATCCCTGTTCCCCCAATGATAACTGAAACTAGGACAGAGGTTGTTCATGTCATTAGGAGCTACGAGTCTCCAGAGGAAAAACAACCAACAATGGAGGATGCACGTGCCGTCAGATATATTGATTCCGAGCCTAAGAGACATTTTAATCAAACATCCACTCCAGACCAGAATAAATACTATCCAATAAAAGTAAGCCCTGATGAGGATCCAATAGAAAAAGGAATGAGGGTTAAGGAGGAGACTCATATAACCACAACCACGAGAATGGTGTACCACAAACCATCTGGAAAAGAAACAGCATCTGAGAGGTGTGAAGAGACTATGTCTGTCCATGACATTATGAAGGCTTTCCAGTCAGGAAGGGACCCTTCCAGAGAGCTTGCTGGGCTATTTGAACACAAACCTGGCAGTGAGGAAACATCACACAGAATCCTTGAGGACATCAATGCTAAACCTAAGGTTGAAAGAATAATTGAGGTTCACATTGAAAAGGGCAACAATAAGACAGAACCAACGGAGGTAATCATCAGAGAAACTAAAAACCACCCAGAGAAGGAAATGTACTACTATGCCGGAAACAGACAAGATGAAGACGAGCCTGATGAACTTCCAGGGTATCTTGAGTCTTCAAGAGTTAACACACCCATGTCACAAGAAGAGGACAGTCGCCCTAGCTCAGCCCAACTCATAGCAGATGATTCATACAAAACCTTAAGGTTACTTAGCCAGCAGTCTGTAGAGTACAATGAAGATGAATCATCAGAGCTTAGGGGAGAATCTTACAACTTTGCAGAAAAAATGCTACTCTCTGAGAAACATGACCAGTCTCATTCTGACACTGAAGAATATTTAAGAGATAGGTCTCGCTTTCACTCACCAGATAGGAGTAGTCATAGTGAGGGTAGACCTGGTGGTCCAAGGACAGAATATGTGTTTAGGTCATCTAGAAATGTGTTTGACAAATCTGGAAGAATGGCCAATGTTGAGGATAACTTTGACAAACTGACACTTTTGCAGTATTCCTCTGAACCTGGTAGCCCAAAGCACTCTGTTTGGATGCGTGTGCCTGATGACAAAGATAATAAGATTAGAGAGCAGCTTGTTTATGAAGACAGGGTGGATAGGACGGTAAAAGAAGCAGAGGAAAAACTCAGTGAGGTTTCTCAATTCTTTCGTGATAAAACAGAAAAACTCAACGATGAGCTCTCATCTCCAGAAAAGAAATCTCGTAGGTCAGACTTCAGGGAAACACGATCGGGGCCCAGCTCTACACACAGCAGTCCTGAGAGATCAGCTTATAGAAACGGGAGTAGCGGGGAAGAATGGAGCAGAGATCGGCTTAGAGACAGGTTCAGCTCATGTGATAGAAAATGTGCAAGCTTGCCCAGTAGTCCAGAGAGAAGGGTGCTGCTACAATTCAGCGATTCAGACAAAAGAATGCAGGGAGATGGAACACCACCGAGCGGTGCAGGTGATGCCTCTAAACCTTTTCCAATGTCATCATCCAAAGTCAGTGCAGTAAAGCTGAAATTTGAACAAGAGACTCAAAAACAGGATAAGCCTTCGCAGTGGAGTCAAAATTCAAATCCTCCAGTCAGGAAACTCCAGGAAAGTAAACTGCCGATTTATCAGGTTTTTGCTGGTTCAAATATACCCAAAACACCAGACAGTCCAGGGAACCAAAGGAGAAGCTTAGACAGTGAGCCTACTAAGTTTTCTCTCAACCATGACACAATTGGAAAAGAACAGGAAGAGAAAAGATTATTTAAAACACAGGATAATCAAGGGAATGGGAGCTATAAAGCCCAGTCACCAAAGATTTATCATGCCCAAGTGCATGATGCCATGAAAGATGGCAATAATAGTGACTCACAAAGACAAGAAACAACCAAGAAAATAATATACACAGAACTTGTGGTCCGAGAAAGTCCAAATAGCAATAGCAGTCTAAAAAAAAACTCGGAATCCCAAATTCCTGTTAGAATCCCATCTCATTTCTCAGAGAGTCACCAATCCACTACATTAAAGTTAGAAACGTCTGTTAAACCATGTGATCGTACTGGGTCTCATATACCTACTTTATCCAAAAATCGGTTACACAGTGACTCTGAAGCAAACAGGTCTAGCGGATCATCAGTAGGAAAGTCCACAGATTCATTAGATCTTAGCCAGTCAAATGTAGTGTGTAACGGTGTTGATAGTGACCAAGTAGAGTATTTGGATAGTGTAACCCCTGTAGTTGTCACTGAGGGGTTTAAAGATATTAAACCCTTACCAGTTTATGTCAGCATCCAAGTTGGAAAACAGTATGAGAAAGAAACAGCCACAGGTCAGCTAGGCACCTACAAAAAGATAGTGAGCCATGAGAGTAGGACAGTACATGAGACTAGAGGTGCATTTTACACTGTCAAACAGAAGCAGCCTCCATCTCCTCAAGGTAGTCCAGAAGATGACACTCTGGAGCAAGTGACCTTCATGGACAGTTCTAGGAAGAGTCCAGTCACACCTGAGACCCCCAGCTCAGAAGAAGTCAGCCTGACCTCAAGAACGCCAGACTCTGTGATAGGTTTCATGCCAGGCATGCCAAGCCCAATCCCAGAGGAATCTGAGGAAGAAGAAGGGAAAACCTTTATCTACAAGGAGGCACCAAAGGACAAAATGAAGCCATCATCCACAGAAACCCATAATAAGAAACAGGATTCAGGAAAGCAGAAGTCAAGAGAGAAAAGGGTAGCTTACATTGAGTTTCCCCCTCCACCGCCTTTAGAAGCAGAGCAGTCTGACCCAGAGAAGAGGGGATCCTGTGCTTCCTCTGAGGCAGAGACAGAGATGATGGAGGTCAACCTCCAGGAAGAGCACGATAGGCATCTCATAGCTGAGCCAATCATCAGGGTCCAACCTCCATCGCCTATTCCACCTGGAGCTGATGAAAGTGATACCAGTGATGACGAGTCTGTCTTCCATCCCATCCCCATCAAAAAGTACACCTTTAAGATGAAAGAGGAGGGTGAAAAACAAGTGAAACCCAAAAGATCTGAGAAAAATGGAAATAACAAAGAGTCAGGGATGAATGGTGTTATAAAGGGGGAGGAAGTTGACTTGGAAAATAGTGGCAATGAGCAGTCAATTACTGACTGCTCCATTGCGACCACTGCTGAGTTTTCTCATGACACTGATGCAACTGAGATAGACTCTTTGGATGGGTATGACCTTCAGGATGAGGATGATGGATTGAGTGAAGACCCTAAAACATCTAGTCTGTCCATTGATGCCAAAACAACTGACCGCTCGTTTAGTCAATCAAAGCTCGAAGTGATAGAGGAAGAAAAATGTGAGGATGGAGCAGATAGTGGAAAGACAAAAAACAGCTCCTCAGGGAAAAACAGTGGAGATGAAAAAGATTATACACTTGAGGGAAGACACCCAGACAGGCAGGGCTTTGGGGATAACTACTTTGGATACCAGCTTGAAGAGGAACTAAATTCAACCTTTAAAACTGTTGCCACAAAAGGACTGGACTTTGATCCTTGGTCAACCAAGGGAAGTGAAAATGAGGGGGTGTTTGACTCCAAAACAAAAGACGAAGATCCCAAGCCCTTTGGTTTATCAGTAGAGGACAAGTCACAGGCCACAACACCTGACACAACTCCCGCTCGAACACCAACTGATGAGAGCACGCCGACTAGTGAACCTAACCCCTTCCCCTTCCATGAGGGGAAGATGTTTGAGATGACACGCAGTGGGGCTATTGACATGAGCAAGCGGGACTTTGTTGAAGAGAGGCTTCAGTTTTTCCAGATTGGTGAGCATTCCTCTGACCCTAAAACAGGGGAGAACGGGAGAGGGGGCAAGACGATGGGGGTGGTATCCTCTCAAACAGGGGAGAGGGGCACAGTAGAGGGGAATGTTATAGACACTACCACAGACAGCAGCACTACACCGACAACACCTGCAGCACCTTCTGCAAAATGCAGCCCTGCACAGACTGGCAATGGTGCTGGCTGTTCTGGTACTGATGCCTCCACCGCTGAAGCCATAGCTGAGACTGCATCCTCATGCACGATTACCGCCTCTAAGGTCGATCCGAAATTACGCACCCCTATTAAGATGGGCATAGCTGCCTCCATAACTGTGAAGAAAGACTCAGGGGATCTCTCTGATTGTAAAGCTGAGATATCGGAGGGTCAAATAGTGCCAGAGTACATCAGCATAGAGGGTCAGAAAGTAGAAAGCCAATCTAGCAGATATGCTGAACCCAAGTTTTTAGAAAAGAGAGAATATCCCGCTGAAAACTTCAATAACAACAATAACCAAGAGTCCTCCAGCATACAGGCCAACTACATTCAGTGTGGCAGTGTGGTGTTTAATTTGCAGTCATCCTCAGAGCCCACACTTCAGAAAGCAAGCAGGATAGAAGCTCTGTGCTGTAGGGATTCCGAGGAGTGCAGTAACAGCCAAATTGAGGAGAGGAAGTTAGAGACAGCTAAAGAAAGTGAGGCAAAGCAGCCCAAATCAAGGCTTCCAGTGAAAGCGTCAGGGTGGTCATTTCACACACAGGGAACAGCCATAGGCAAACAAAAGCCTAAACAAGTAGTGAAGGCCGAGGTCAGGAAAAGACCAGAACCAGCCATAGCCAAAGTAGAGCCCAGGTCTAGAATACCAATAAAGGATGTTAAAAAGAGCAGCACAGCTTCCTCAACTAGCTCCCTCGTGGCAGTTCAGGTCTCCTCCCAGCCTAAGAAGGCTTTGAGCTCAGAGAGAACAGCAATACAGTTGCCCACAAGGCTACCATTGAAGGACAGGCATCAGGTCAGGAGTGGCCCAGGCGAGAGAGCAGCCAGGCAGGAGAGGCAAGACGAGAACCCTAGTGAGGTTTGTAAGCGCACCATTGAATACTTTAAAGGGATTAGCGGGGAGACACTAAAGGTGGCGGACCGTCTGTCAGACGAGGAGAAAAAGACGCAGACAGAACAGTCGGAGGAAGACAGCACCTCCCGGAGCACCTCTCTGTCGGACGCCTCCCAGCCTTCCCAGCCTTCCCAGCCCTCCCAGCCCTCCCGCTCATCCAGGTCTGGTAGAGGTTCGAGGGCTGAGGCCGGGGCCGCGTCCGTTAGGGCAAAGGCGGCGGCAACGGACAGGGCCTCCGGCAGTGAGAGGAGCAGGAGGAGTAGGCGGACTGGTGGGAAGGAGGGCAGTCAGGGAGTCACGGGGTCTCGAGCGCCCCCCGTCGCGGAGATCAAGCCTAGTTTGTAAAACTTTAACACTATGTTTAAAATACATCTATATATTTCTATATTTCACTTTTAGTTGCATGACATCGTTGTGATCGTTTAATGGATGGATTGACTGGAATGCCTGTGGTGTATATATTATTCTCTTACAAATAGTAGTTGTCATTTAAATGTCATGTTTTTGTCATTGCTGTACTGTGTACTGTAATGTCCTTGTTGCCAGATTCTCTTTGTTCTATCCCCCCTTTCAACCCTTTTCAGTCCCCCAGTAGTGAAAGCATGCCAGTAGTATTAGCCAGTCCACTGGCACTTGCCAGTCTCTTGTCTGATAGCCCCCAAATGTGTCTGTACTGTATGTCTGTCTGTGCAGGGTGGCTACTAAAAGCAGCTATACCAGCTGCTTATACTTATATCTCATGGTCCCTATTGTGTCACTTGAAATAATAGGTGCTAACCAAGAACACACCAGACTATTCGCATGTTACGTAGCGCCATACTGTAAAATTTTCCACCGTAGACTTGTAGAACTATGAGTCATTTGTTGAGAGTCATGTTTTGTTTTGTGTGATTCTTATGACAGTTACTGCCTGCCAAGTAGATACATATTCACAAACATTCATAGAGCACCACGTGTCCTATTAACGTGCCTATCACTTCAATCTGCGGTATTTTTTTTGGTGCAGTGAATCCTTTTCTTGCCATGCTGCAACAATACATTAACTATAACAATACATGAATTAATTCAGTCTTTACAGGTTAAACTGCAAATAGTTGTACAATATTTTAATATTTTTATTGAAACATTATTTGGAAATAAAGGTATACAGCATTTTTTTTTTTTGAAAATAAAGACGACAGCACGTGGCCAGAAAAGGAAAACATATTTGCATACTTTATCTTTTACATGTCAGTCTCTATGGGGGCCGGAATATGAACTGAGTTGATGAATTTTTATGTTCTCAATCCCAGGTCCCCAAAGTCCCTGTGAGCGAACAGATCTGCGCATGGCCATAGTTGCCGATCACCTGGGACTCAGTTGGACAGGTGAGGACAGTTGGATTACTCCTACCGAGAACCAAACACTTTGATAACCATTGCCAACCAGTGTCCTTTGAACATGTTACTCACATTTTTCCCAAATCTTTTGTTTTTACAGGTTTATCTATTTGTATGGAGCCTTGCTTATAGAATACTGTTTAGACTGTAATAATACATCTGTAGTGTTATATAAATATCAATACATTATATATAATGTATTGCGTTAGATATAACACTATAGATGGATGTAACATTGACAAACATTAACATTGACATCAATGCTAGGATGTCAACTTAGTTTTCCATAAATTTCCATGTTCCATAATCACAGCTCCGGGTCTAAAAAAAGCCTACATTTAACAGAAAATAAAACACACCTCGTTCCATTAGACAAAGAATAACTTCCAAGAACCCCTAATTTGAATGGCTACTCAGGTTGTTATTCTGTTTTTTTACAGAGCTGGCTCGGGAGATGAACTTTAGTGTGGATGAGATCAACCACATCAGACTAGAGAACCCTAACTCTCTGACAGCACAGAGCTTCATGCTGCTAAAGAAATGGGTCAGCCGGGACGGGAAGGATGCCACTAGTAAGACAATCTCAGAATTTATCTTTAACCAAATTTAACTAAAATATATTTCCAATATATAGCTATGGAAAATGTTTGACCAAAAATGTATGGGGGGCAGAATACTCCCAGCTGGGGAGTCCGACTCCCAGCTGGGAGGTCGTGGGTTCAAGCCCCGGAGGTGGCCTACCTTTAGGCATCCTTGAGCAAGATGCCTAACTCCTATTTGCTCCATGTAATAGCAGCATGTAATTGTAAGTCGCTTTGGATAAAAGCATCTGCTAAATGACCTAATTGTAATTGTAATTAAGAAACCACTGCATATTTCTTTCAAATATAATATAAAAAATATACAAATATACATATTCAATAATTTTGTAATATATATATATTACAAAATTATTGAATATATATATATATATATATTACATATAAATAAAGTTATATTTCATTTTTTTTTAAATGTGCAGTGGTCTCTTCATTTTTTCCATGGCTGTATGTATCTCCACCAATACACTGTTTTACCTACGGGGAAAAGAGTTCCTAATATCAGTCACAACTCCATTTTCATAAAATAACATCTTCGTCTGTTTGACGTCTATCGGGGTCAGGGCAGCTTCCTCCACTCTCATTACTGTGCTGTCTCACTGTCTATTCCCTGGCTAGAGATGCTTTAGGATGCTTGCTTTCAGCTTATGACAGAACAGACAGAGAACACAGAATTTGTGGTGCAAGCTTATTAAGTGCCTGCTTGCCTCTGGCTAAGAGTGAGAGAGGAAGATGCCTGTCCTTCATTTCTTGCCTCAGACAGACGTCCTTAGTACCACTCAGATGCTGATGCTGAGAGTAGTTTGATGCTGAGAGCCTGAATTTTCCTTAAAGCTGCACTCCTAGAGTGCATTATAGCATCCCCAGAACTTCCTATTTCTAATTATAAGTGTGGCTTTAAATAGAGTGGTAGATAGGCATCTCTTGATGTTAAGATTTGGGAGGGGCATACACTCTCTGAGTTTTAAACCAATACAAATGATTTTAAATGCTGGTTTTAACCACAAGGGGATTTCCACAAGGTGTATCCCTTTAAACAAATTTCTTCTCTCATTCTCTTACTGCACTATAACATTGAAAATGGGAATATATTCATTCTGATATTTGATTATTTGACTTCAACAGCATCACTGTATCATTATTTGAATGTAGCTTCACATAAATAACGTCTGATCTTTGTTCAAGCTGTTTAACTTACCCTTTCTGTTTTATCAACAGCGGATGTCTTAACTGCGGTGCTGACCAAAGTCAATCGGATGGATATTGTGACTTTACTGGAGGGCCCGATATTTGACTATGGTAACATATCAGGCACAAGAAGTTTTGCCGATGATAACGCTGTTTACCGGGATCAGGCTGATGGTAAAGTTTAGCTCTATCTAGCTGACCTCTTACCTCTCCCTGCTACCTTCTTTTGTTTTATTTTTGATGTGCACACAATAAGGGCTCATTTTCCATACAGGACTCACAGGCAGTCACAGGCATACCAAGGCTACGATCACTTTCCAGTTTTGATTTGTAGAGACCTTATTACTAGTGGACTGTGAATGGTCCTTGTCTGGGTAAATGACTCCTAGAACGAAGCTGTTCCCTTGTTTAACAATACAATTTTAGTATGCCCTTTAATCAATTTGATATAGTTTCTCCTACTGCACCCTGCTTTTAGATTGAGTGAAACTATTTTCTGAATAGCACCCAGCTTGGGTGTGTGAGAAAAATGTTAGCATGCATAGGTTAAGGCCTGAACATGTTTATTAAAGATAGTCATCTGTGCTGATTGGATGCTGTCTTGATATGAAATTACCATAACTCTGATGAATGATTAAAGTTCAAAATACTCGCATTGAAAAACACTACTGTAAATACACTACAGTATTTACCCACATTTACCGACTGTTAGAATCCCACTTTAACAAAGTGCATGCTGTAACACACTGCTTTACCTGTTTTTAAAAATACCTTTCACTTAAAGGTTCCCTAAGCAATGTTTTTATACCAGTAAACATAAAATAGAATATTCATTATCTGAAATAAGTTTTGAATATATAAACTCACGTGAGACGGAGAGTCTGCTCACAAGAGATAACATTGGCACTGCTGTATCTACGCCACTTTATGGCAGTAAAAACTCTATGAAATGCTGATAATCGGTATTAATGCTTAGAGCACCTTAAGTGGAAGCTACACTATATTGTTGATTCAACATAACATGGTTTAAGAACCTTATTGCCTCAACTCTGTTATGTTTAGATGGAATACAATGTAATTTATTCAACTCCACAGCATGATATTGTATTCCAGCTCAGCATAATAGTTAGGGCAACCGGGAAACTTTACCAAGTGGAGTAACAGTTGCATTTTACAGTCCAGTGTTGAGCCAGCCTTTAATGATCTAATGCATGACTGTAGCAGCTGTAGGCTCATTACCCTGTAGACTCTGCTCTGTTCTCCTCTAGCTCCTGGTTTAGTTTAGCTCTCTTAGTCCTCTTCCAGTTCCTCTGAGCCCTCCTTGGATAGATGAGAGAGCCTCTTCCTCTGCGAAAACACCAGACTGCCTCCTCCTGTTCCTAGCTCCTAGCTCCTGCCTCCTGCCTCCTACCTCCTACCTCCTACCTCCTGCCTCCTGCCCCCCTTCCACATCCATCCTCCAACCAGCAGTATCTGCTCCTGCCTATAACAGCCCATAACATCTCTTAACCTGTTAAGAGTGATGTGCTGTTGGTCTCCCTCTCCGCCCTCCCCACCCTCCCTCTTCACTCATTTATTGTCTTTATTGTCTTTATTGTCTTTATTGTCTTAATTGACTTTATTGTCTTTATGTCTTTATTGATTTGTTTGTTTGTCTTTCCTTTCTGTCTTCTTCTCTTGTATTATTTGTCCTGTTTTCCTGCCACCAGTAGTTTGCGTCATCATCCCTCTGGTCACGCCCCAAACCCCCCCTCTCTCTCCCGCCCCTTCCCCCGCCCCGCTAGACCTCCGCCCGCCGGCCCGGCGCCGCTCGCCCAGTTACCGCCACTCCCTCTCCCTCGTGGACCTGGCGCCTCCCGCGCCGCCTCCCGCGCCGCCTCGGCCCGCCCCCGCTCTCCCCTGTCCCCCCCTTCCCCCCTCTCCTCATGCGCCCCAGCGCCGCTCCCCCCCTCCATCCCCCATCCCCCTCGTCACCTCCCCCTTGCCCCCCTCTCCTTCTCTGCCCTCCCCCCCTGCCAC
>JAODLI010000007.1:1599344-1613733 GCA_027575585.1 Percopsis omiscomaycus | reverse complement strand
TATCCCTCATTACGTCCTCTCATCTCTCTTATCTCTCATGTGAGCATGTAACCAAACACCCACCTAAATATTCACCATCCACGCTCATTCCACCGCCTATGAACTTAGCCTTCAACATGTCACACTTTCAACGTCTTACCTCAGCATCAGGCCAAACCAACTCACATAAGAACATAGTCACTTTCAAATTGAACATTTGAACATTGAACACTGATGATATTCTGTTAAGAATACAGTTTATTTTTTTTCGTCTCGTGTATCTGGCGGCATGTTTCCGTTATGGTAATGGTTCATTGTGGCATCCATATCACAGTGTTACCATCCCAGCATGTGGTTGCTTGGATACATGCTTTACACTATAGCCTAGACTGTGCCATTGTCCATGTCACACTGTGTGTCTCTGTGTGTGTGTGCGTGTGTGTGCGTGTGCGTGTGTGTGTGTGTGTGTGTGTGATGTTCCTGTCGTGCTTTGGCGTGCGTGTGTCTCCACATTTGTCATCCTCTCACCAACAGATTATCAGAGCATCCTAGCAGAGCTGCAGTCGCCCGCCGCACTGCTCTCTGACCCACAATTCCTGGTGCCTGAACTCCCCGTCACCCCCACCCCTACCCTTGCCCACCAGCATTATCATTACCCAGACCCCATTCCGGGGGCTGACCCCCAGGCCCTGCCCTGGAGCCCGGAGGTAGACCCCAATAGTGGGGAGCCAGACAGCCCCCCTAGGAGCCCCCCCAGACCCTGCGAGCTCGCCCTGTCCGTCCCGGCGTTCGAGCTCCCCGATCCTCCGCCGGCGCCGGTCGGGAAGCCGCACATCGCCCTGAACGACCAGCTGCTGCTGAGCGAGGAGGACGACCGCTCCCTCCAGGAGGCCGAGCTCCGGCTCAAACACAAGGTGCTCTCCTCCCCCGAGAGATGGGACCAGGACAAGGACCTGGCCTACTTCACCTCCTCCCCGTCCATCTCATCCATCTCCTCCATGATCACGCCTCCGTCGCCCGAGCGAGCGCAGCAGCCAGAGGGAGAAGGCCAGACAGACGAGGGCATCAACCCGAGTGAGAAGGAAGTGAGCGAAGGGACAGAGGAGGTTGTAAAGATGGCCGCCGACGAAGTAGGGGAAGGACATGGAACAGGGGACCCAGGGGATACGCGGGGGAACACGGACAAGGCGGGAGGCACCGATGAATGTCAGGAGGGAAAATGGGATGCAGTGGCATTTGACGGTTACATGTCGTTGGAGGGAAGTGACACCATGGAGGAGAGCGGGCAGTGCCAGCAGCATGGCAACATGGAGCCCAAGTTTGGGGCCGAGGGGCTGGGAGAGGTACAGGGTCTGACAGAAGCACTTCATCCATCAGAAATAGGTCCGGAGGTGGGAGGAAACAGTGGCACGGTGGAAGCAATGACGGCTTGTGTATTGGCGGAGGTGGGGGTTCAGGAGGCGGGCGGGGAAACAGGTGCAGCCCAGCAAGGAGAAGGTAGTGAGGAAAGGAAGTGCCAGGGCGAGGGAAATGAGGATGGGGGAGGTGAGGTGCATCTAGGGGGGGACAGTGTGCCATGTGAGGTGGAAAGTGTTGAGAACGAGGTGGAGAGGGCATTGGAGGCCGAGGGAGAGCAGGACACGGCGGACCTCTCCCTCCAGGACTCAGCGGCGGAGGAGCTCCCGTCCGCCAAGTCCGCTCCACACGAGGAACAGGAAGGTGGAGGTGGAGGCGAAGACATGGCGGAACAGGAGGTGAAGAACGAAGGAGGCTCAGAGGAGGAGGAAGAGGGCGAGGAGACGACCGAGGCCAGGGTTCAGGAGGTTCTTGCTCAAGTGGAGCAGGCAGAAAAAGACGTGTGTTCACTTCCAGGTTGGCACAGTGATTCGTCCAGCGTCAACGTGGAACCGCCAACGCCGGGCCGCAGCGTGAGCTCAGACCTGCTGGACAGACGGGAAAACAGGTAGGCTTCCACATTGCCTTTAATGGATATTATAGCCACTGCCAGCAGCATTAAACGAGTTTAGGTTGTAAGATGGGGTATGTAATGAAGGAGGCGCGATCGCTGTTTGGATCGAATGATAGACAGTCTTGCTTTTCCCTGCACGCTTCTGAGTAAACCTTATAACGTGAAATACATTTTCGTTGATTAGCAAGACAAAACTATAGTGTAAAATCGCTTTGATAACTAGATTTTGTTGTGTTGTGCCTAATAAATTTGATTTAGTTTCAACAAAACATAGAAAAAAACCATAGCGGCGTGACGTAATCATTAGGTATTTTAAAACTTCCTGTTTTGGGCAGGGTATTTCCATATGTAGTGTGTACATGCAGCAGGATCACCTTTTTGCCTATACAGTCCCTTTCAGCTAAAGTCAAAAATTCATTGAGCGTATGTTTAATTGTCATTCATCATCTCTTACCAACAGCCAAGAGAACTCCAGTGACTCCATCACTTCCTCATCCAGGGCTGAATCAGGGAGGTCCCGGCAGAATGGCGACCATTCACAGCCCTCGCAGCAGGGCGACTCGTCTAATGGCAGGAAGGAGGAGGGAAAGCTGGTGTCTGAGAAGAAAGTCCAGGTACTGTACAGCTAAAAGTTAGCATGCTGATGCACTGTAGCCAAGCTGTGGATTAACATTAGACCTCTGTAGTTGTATGGCAATAATTGTATTGTAAGTGTTTTTTTTACAGGGGTGCTGAAAACGATTGCTCTACACATATACCTTGCTGGCTCATTCCATATGTATAATGATGCCCTTATACATTCTTATGCAGCAAACTAGTGTTGAGTCCGGTTCAGAGGAGGAATGCACTGTAACCACCCGAATCTTCAGGCGTCGGGTCATTTTAAAGGTACCCTGCTTAGCCTGGAGGAAAGGCTGGGCTGGGACTTGGTTTGGTTTGGTTTGGTTTGGTTTGGTCTGGTCTGGTCTGGTCTGGTCTGATCTATTAGGCAGCAAATGCTCTGGCGTGCATTTTAATGGTTTTGCTTGGATACGCTGGGGTTCTATTTGCACGCATGTGTGTGTTTGCCTGTGTGCACAGGTACGCATATACAAGCATTCATGTGTATTTATTTGTACACATGTTTGTGTGTACATGCATTGACACGCAAGCCGACATTGCTGATGGTATGTTGTTGCTATCAGATGGGCTGTTTGAAGACTAACCCAACATCCAGCCTCTCACTAGCTTGGATGTTTTCTTCTCTTCTTTGTAGTGTGGTGTTGGTGTACAACAGTGGTTCTCAAACTTGTTTGCGTTCAGTACCCCTTTCAATTACTTTCCAAGACAAAGTACTCCTTTACCATAATTGTAACAACAGAAGAAAAGAACATAGCATTTAGATTCAAAAATTGTTAAATTTGAAAGGTTTTTCAGTCTGCAAATTTACTAATACATGAATAGTTGGACAATGTATACCTTTTTTTTAAAACCGTTTTGTAAATATTGTTTTGATTATGTTTTACAAAAGTTTCCTCATTACCCCCTGTAATACTACCAAGTACCCCTAGGGATATGTGCCCGCCCATTTGAGAAACACTGGTGTAGAGCACAAAGCGTTTGATTTTGTTATCTGTGACCTTTGGTCATTCCCTGATCACAAATACTTAACAGGGGGAGCAAGCAAAGAATGTCCCAGGTGAATCTGTGACAGAGGAACACTTTACAGACGGAGACGGTAACCTCATCACTAGAAAAGTAACGTATGAGTGTTTTTTTCCCCCTCATCCATTCAGCACTGACATTCTAACCCTTTAGAAACCCATTACAGGGAGTTCACATTTACAAAAGAAATGTGAAATGTGAAAAGAAATGGGAACTCAGTTCCATCAAATTGTCCTTCCTTGTTCGTTCGTGTCATTTTCTGCTCGGGCCAGGTGATCAGGAAGGTTGTCCGACGCGTGTCAACCCCAACACCGGAGGTCCAGGGAGGGGACAGGGCAAAATGGGACCAAGGAGACCCCTACCCTAGTCCCATCCTGCCGGAGGAGGACTCTGAGGTTGGCATGACAACAGGAGATGGACGTTATGGCCGCCGTTTGAGGGTGTTCCAGGGTTCAGGGGTTAAAACTAAACAAAATGTTGTTGTTAGAACTTGTAGCTATGAGATCCATGATAATGTAATGGTCAATGCTTGGCATTTGAGGCAGGGGGTGGAATTGGTTTGATTATATATTGATCAGCTGGTAAAAAGTTTGAATGAATTTTTTATTAATCCTAATGACCATTTCTGAATGAATCTGTCTCAAAGAAACAGAAAACATGTGTAACCCTTTGGGATGCATACCTCAAATGGCCCCTTTGGTTTTCATGGTCCTCTACTAAAGTTCTGGGTTGAGCTTGAATCTTGACTGACCCGTTTATCAATTGTAGAAATACTCATCTATAATAATCTAATTTCTCTACTACTAAAAACAATGAATTTTCTTCTTTCAGGTCTCCTTTACTGTGCCATTTGGGTCATACATGCCCTACTAACAAAGCTAACGTTTTAAATATACTTTGTTAAAAATGCATAGGATAAGTTAGATACGTAGAATATTTTTGACCTTATTTAGTCACAAGCTGCAACTTTGCTGTTGACTCCTGATATGACAGAATCATATCAGAAAATCCAAGGGCTCCCTGGGAAACCCAATTACAATAATAATACATAAACCAATTATCCTATGCATTTAGTATGCTGGTTTCAGGTTTCTCTCCAGTATACAGTATATAGTATACAGTACTGATTTTCTCCCTGGCTCACTTGAATTGGTGCTCTTGTTTGCAGTGTTGGATTAAAACTAATTTTCCCTCCCACTCAGAAGATAAGAGCTACAGTATGTGTCTCTCAACTACATGGTTCTGTGTGTCAATGTCTTCCAGCAAGGTGAAGGAGCGAAGAACAGCAGGAGAAAGGAGGACAGGAGGTCAGGAGAAAAGAAGCCGCGCTCATAGTACTGGTTGTGATGTACCAGGTAGACTTTCATTCAAATTCATTGAAGCAAAGCCTACTTCACCGCCATACATGCATATGATGAATCTGTTGTGTATTTTGTTGTGTTTTATGTATACACTATTACATTCAATGCTGTATTATTAGCGTCATTCTCAAATGACGCGTCATTGTTATTCCTGACCTACTAAGTTCTACTACAGTGCTCTTCTATTCAATTTAACTATAACAATCTATTCAGCTCTGCTGTAGTACAATTACTTATTTTCCATTCTTATAGTATTTAGATCTACTCTGCTCTATTCAGTTCTTCTCCTCCCTTCTCCATTTTTCTTTGTTCACTTCACTGTACTCAATTCTTTTTCATTTTCCCCCTTTCATGTTCTTCGGCGCCACCTACATACAGTAGAGGCTCTGTCTTATTGACGCAAACAGCCTGAAAAACTGACAGATGTCTGAGCTCTGGCAATACTTTTGCCTTTGTCAGCCTGTGTGTGTGTGTGTGTTTGTGTGCATGGCATTATGTTGTCACAATGACACCATCTATGTCCACCCTTTGTCTGTAAAATCCCCAACTGAGGACATGCTGTTAATCCTTAACCGTTTCTCTCTGTGTGGCTTATGTATTCATTGAATCATTCCATTTAAACTAAACTAAACAAAGGAAAATATGCTACTTCTGCAGTATCTGCTTTGAGCAACTGTTTCTATGGTAACCTGATTAAGAGCTCTTGTTGTGGTCTTATTATAATATTCAAAAGAATGAATGGCAGGAACGTTATCAGTGATTATCCAAAAACTGATGTTCAAATAGTGGTGAGATCAAGGCAAAAAAAAGAAATCCTACAGAAAAACAAATATTTAATTAATATGAATGTTAATATGGACATATAAAATGTATGACCATAACATATTTTATTTGTGCTCTAAAACCACTATAAAACTATTTTCTTTTTCTCAGATTTGCAGGAACTGTGTTTCCTGGGACGAAAAGTCTTGAGGACTTGAAAGGTCAAGTTGTGGAACTTCAGCTGGTGGTCCAGACTGCAGCTCCACTTCAAACACACCATACCACATGGTTTTCCAACCAGAGAACTTGACCTGTGTGACTTTAGCATGAGCATGAAGAACTCCCTCCCTGTCAATCAAAGGAACCTGGGGGGTTCTCACTTCCTGACTTTGGGCCTGTTGAGGATGATTCTCCTGCCCGTTGTGTGGAACCTGATACGTGCCATTGGTCCGCCAGTGTCACCAGAGCTGTTGAGGAGCATCGTTATGGTAACGGAAAAGACTCCATGGCAGAACACCACACGGGTGCAACAACACACACACACTCCCCCTGTGACTAACGCTGGCACAAAGGTCATTTCAAGGAATGGGAGGAAAGATCGAAGCAAACAATAAAAACACAATAGATCGAACACTTCTGATTCCACTTCAACACTCGCCTTATAGTTTTTTCTTGGACCCATTATTTTCAGGATGTAAATTTGCTTTGGGGTTGTTTTTTTTCCTTCCTTTTTCAAACTGAAACTAACAGAAGCGTTTTGTCTGTACATAAAATGACAATGTGTAAAAATATCTAAAAACAAAACAAAACAATAAGTTGCAGGTTGAGAATGCACTGAGGATACTTTTTAAGTGCTTTCGAAATTTATTGAAATGGTTCCACTTTTAAGGAAGATTTGAGTGTAACTTCACTTTCTTGTATAATTAATTATTATAGCAGGTATAATGTTTGTATATGAAAAAAGCTGGTTCGATTTTAACAAGAAATTTCCAGAAAATCTGCAAATTTCAGTAGTTCCCAAAATGGGAATGGATCTAATCCTGCAAAAGCAGTCTTTCAGAGTACTCATATTTTCATGCATGCTGTTCACATTATTTTAAGTACAATTTTTACAAGTTTGCAAACACTGTATTCTAATGAAACATAAAACCCTTTATCTGTGTACACATATAGCCCTAACATTTGTCACCAATTTTATATTTTACTTTTAAAAAGGATACCATTAAAAGCATTTATTGTGTTGGGAACAAGGAAACAGTATGAAGAAAAATAGGTTATATAGCTTATTGAGGGTTTATTGTCTTGTCTGTCTATGTAGAACTGAGGGGCAGCTTCTGCTACAAGAAAGAAATCATCTGATTGTAAATGCTAGTAGGCTGGCTCGCTGTATAATTATATATGTATTGTGTGTAATGGCTATAAGGTGTAGGAGTCTCTGTACACTGTTAGACTGTTTGTAATCATTTTAGCAGTGTGTCAAATTAATTTTCTAAAGGCTACTGTGTGGAGAATGGGGCATTTCATTTTGGGTTTTTGGTGAGGTATTTTCTTCATTAAAACCCTACTCACATTAAGGTCACAAAGACATTTTTTGATTGTAGCTCCTAATAGCATATTATATGACAAAACACTGGATGGTCAAAACAATTATTTAAGCATTAAATAAATTGTGTTTAACTCTCAAACTGTGTGATCTTTTAAGGCTTGAGAATATGTGTATGCAGTGTCGAATAGACTTGTTTTCGAGGTCATGGGCAAAAATTACTTTGCCTTAGGAATTCTTTGTATTGGTTTTTATTAGATACCCATGTAGTTATAGTGTGGTGTTCTACCGGTGTGATGGCGCAGACTTAGTGTGCTGATGTTTATGCTGTGGAGGACTTTTTAGGTAAATCAATTAGGGTATTGTATCACATCTCCTTACCCTATTATGTCAATCACGGGGTATAGATAATCCTTTGATATGTTGAACTATCAATTTTGTTATTTTTGTTTGATATGTGTTTTCACCTGCGCTGATTTTTTGGATGTACAATTCTTACTAACAGAGTGAAGCCATTGAAATGTAACTATTCTAGCACTTTGATTATTCAAGGTCTTCTTTTAGAGGCTATAGCAGCAATGATGCCACCACAAATGTTTCAGATGTCTTTAAAAAACAAAATTTAAAAACAAAATAAAAATGCATTGTTTTTGCAATCTGTTGTTTCTGTTCTTGTCTTATTGTACATTGATCTTATCTTGTGGTGTGTTGCTCCCAGAAAGTGGGAAAATGCATAATAAAGTTTCTATTTTACTAAGTCAAGTAATAAGAACACATTGAAACAGTATCAACATAAGATTTTGTTGCATGTGTTTTTGTTAAAAGTGAGTAGCTAGTCTAGAGTCTCTAGGTTGATATCTATCCCAATTATCTGGAGTAGAATAAGGAGATAGCGAATATGTAATTCTGAATTATCACCTTATTATTTCATTATCCTATTCTCATGGGCATTTCATTATATCAATGCATTATATTTCCAGGATATGTACGGTTTCAGTTAATCTACTCATGGATGAATAGCAGTACTGGGAAATACCACTAGGTGCCACTATTTCGACACGCACGGGCAAGGTCACAGTCCGTTGTACTCCAGATTTCATTCCGCTGCCTATGCTTTGAAACGCTGTAGCTGCCGTTGTCTCATCCACACCGTCGCACAACCATGGCGGACAGTGCAAGTGAGAGCGACACCGACGGAGCTGGGAGCAGCTCAGCTACCCCGATGTCATTGTCTGCTTCAAATTCGGGAAAACCGAGCATAGTAATTTCACAGTTTCGTTTAGAGGAATTAACGAACCGACTGGCCTCGTTACAACAGGAGAATAAAGTTCTGAAAATTGAGTTAGAGACGTTCAAACTCAAGTGCAAAGCCCTACAGGAGGAGAATCGGGACCTTCGCAAAGCTAGCGTCACCATTGTGAGTAGCGTTGGCTTGTTGGCTCAAAACCGTTTGGAAGCTGCCAATAAGTTAGCTAATATTGTGCTGTTGTTTGATAACTTGTATACTAGGGATGTGGTTGTCTGGCTGGGTTGCATGACCAGCCTGTTCATGTTTGAGCACCCACCCTGGCTAGCTGAGCTAACACTAGCTAACGTTAGTTTGCTAGTTGGCCAAATTAGCCAATATGCTAAAGCTAGCCTGCTGGATAACGGTAGCGAGCTAGTTAGCTCGCTTTGTTTTGTTTTGTGTTGCTAATATGGGCTAACATTAGCCTTTAAGCAACATCAAGTTTGTCCGTTGGTCAGTCAGCACCCGACGAAAACTGCCAAGGCTTATGGTCGCACGGGTAATATCTGCCAGACACGTTGTCACAACGCTTTGACCACTAAAGCTAATTGAATAACGTTACACGCAGTAGCAGGGTAATGGTTGTAGCATATGCTTGGACCAATGCGTCATGTGTGCAATGGCTGATTCACCAAATTCTGCATGAAAGTTGTAACCGATATCTTGAATTGGTGAGAAGATTGGAAGGCCTAACGTTAAATTAGCAAGATACTTGGAGGCCAAGCTCAGATTTTTGTCAGTGATTCAAACTGCACACTGTATACCCTCTTTAAAACTATGTGGCTTTGCGACCTATTGTGTTGCTTCTGTTGTTCTCATTGTGTTTAAACAAGTGACAAATTATCACAGCTTGCAAAAGAGAATTTGGCCCTGAAAGAAACAGAATGGAGGATGCAGCAACCCCCTGACCACCAATGTCACCACAGCTTTGACAACTGTTTATAATGCCGTTCTTTAGAAATCCCCACATTTGTTTCACTTCTCCACACAATTCCAGCTATTAATATCTCTTTATTTGTTGTAGATATGTTTCCTCTCTGGCTGTTGGGCCTCATTGTAGCATTTGCCATGTGTGCATTTGTGTGCCTTTACATTACGAAAGCTTTTTGAAAAACAAACTAGATTGACAGCTCTTCTTAACTCTTCTGTCCATCTCTCTCACTTATTTACATTTGTGTCTTTTATGTTTTGCAGCAAGCAAGAGCAGAACAGGAGGAAGAGTTTATTAGCAACACCTTGTTCAAGAAGATTCAGGCCCTGCAGAAGGAGAAGGAAACCTTGGCTGTCAACTATGAGAAGGAGGAGGAATTTCTCACCAATGAATTGTCAAGGAAGCTCATGCAAGTAAGTGATAGGCTTTCAGTTTGAAAAGCTTGTTAAAATAGACTGCTAGAATGCACTGAAACATTGCCTCAACCCAAAATTTTATGCTGTTGGCTGCCTTTTAAACTCTATACTAAATCTAGCCCCTCACTCTTGAGTGTTCGACCAATGCCAAGTATTCGGCAGTGTTGCCAGCTTTGTGTGTGTGTGTGGAATAGCAGTCAGTGCATCAACATGAACTGTATTGGATTTTGCCAGAAGGCTGGAAAGGCTCAAGATGACTTCACTGCGGCTGCTAGTTTGTGTAAAAATCTCTCAAATGACTCTCATCCCGTCTGTTATTTGGTTCGGCCCTTTTACCTCTTAGTTCCTCAGCAGCAGCGTTTACAGTCTCACAGGCTTTACTAATAGTTGGTTGATGCCTAAAGAAGAGTGAATGGAGCAGGGCCACATACATGTGCTTCTGCGAACCACGCTTGAGAGCCCATACAGATGGAGTTGTTTAGGCATTGTGTTATCTTGCCTGTTATCGAACATGAAACAGACCTGCATCTGCTGCTGTGACTTGTGCTGGTGTTGACACACAGTCGCGTTGGGAATTAATTCTGCAACCTGTTTGTGTGACTACTTGTGTAAAAGGCACTGTCTGAACACTATTAGTTCAGACGTATCGGATAAAACGTGCTGCCGTACCTCATGGAAGATTTAAGCAGACACCAACCTCTCAGCAGACTGTAGACTGTAGGCACCTGAGATATCTGCTAGTAACTAGGGATGTCCCCTTCAACTTTTTTGGTATCCTGATCCGATACATTCAATATTTATAGCTGCCGATTCCCATCCGATTTGTTAATACATTTTTAATCACATTTATGCGGCTATAAAGTACTAGTATAACCGTGCCTGAAATGTAGTGTCGGGAGGGTAGGACATACTGTAACACTTTGGGCCATAGTTGTAAGAAAAGACAACACATGGGCTGGGATTCTATACTGTCTCTGGTTTATTAACAACCCAAAAATATGCAACAACTTATTCTACCTTCTTTCATACCCAAAATAAATAGACGCGTCCCAAAAGTATCAACGAAGACAAGTGTAGGTGCGCAGCATGTCTAGACACAGACCAGAAAACGGCAAAGCTCTTAAAGCTGTAAAGCATAACTACCTTTGAGTGTCATAAATATACACTATTTAATGTATACAACATTCTGACCGTTGCAATACCGTGGCTCCAAATGCGAAAGCCTACATTTTCTTCCACCAAAATTAGCTGGTCATTCAAAAGAAAGAAATTAAATTATTTATTTTCCTCACCGTGTCACTCTCGACTAGATTTATCTCTTCTCTTTAAGTGCCTAATTAGATTAGTTGTATTAAACGAAACTCTGTTGCCACCTCTTCTCATAAGAGTTGGGCTGCTTTGAGTTTAGAATATAAATAATTTCCACACAGCTGACATTGTGATAGTTTGTAGTTTCAAGCCATGCGGAACGTTAAAATCTGCACAACTAACGTAAATTGGACAAATATGGAAATCGCACGGGCTCTGGATCGTGGCATGGTTGCCGATACGATCAGTTGAAAAAAGGCCTGGCTTGGCTCCGCTCTTTGATTTCGGATCGGGACATCCCTACTAGTAACGAATACTTCACAACCCACATTCAACAGACACCTTATTCAATATTGCCTGATTTAGTAATTCCATTTAGAATATGCTCTAGCTCTTTTAGGTTGAGACTTCATCAATCTATTTTATTGCTCTCAAGAAAGAGCTGATTGATAATACTACTGTACCCATAATGCTGTGCGGCATGTACACTGAATCATTCTTACTGCTATGGTCTGACTGACACATTTTGTCACCCAGCCAAGGTAAACTCAGTATTTTATGTTCTATCTATGGATTGCAAATTTGCAGAGATAAGGAGTCCGGAGTCCTGAATCTCCATAGTTAAGATGGTGATAGGTTTGCTGAGGTTGGGTACTTGATCAAAACAATCCCTAAAATGGTTAGAGGAAATAATGTCTTTCTGGGTGTGTCTGTGACCACTTTTATGGAGCAGTTGTCGCTGTACCAGTCTATTGGTTGTACATTTTAAAAAAAAGTCTTTCTCCTAATAGTTTTGACAGTAATAATGTTTCTAAGTATGTTTTCACCGTCTTTTTTTCAATTAGTGTCCCTTACTAATAATTTATATAATCTGTCACACACGTGTCCTGTTTTGAACCTGCAGTTAGCCGTACCCATATTCAGTACTCAGAGGCTGCCAAAGATTGTTTGGTTTGGTTGCCTCTGGCAAACTCCACTCACACAATTATTTGTCGATGTGCCTTCTCTGGGAATTAAAACCAGACAAAAAGCAAAACAGTATGTCAAGCATCCCCGTCAGATGAATTATCTCAATGTGCAGGCTCCCCACTATGATCTGACATCAATCCCTTCACTGCAGTTATTAAATTATTTTTGTGTGACTCAAAAAGTCCCATCTGCTCTCTCTTCTTTCACCGTTCCTCTCCTTGGTGTCTTTCCATTCCACCTTTTTTCCCCATTGGTCCGTCCCAGCTCCAACATGAAAAGGCGGAGTTGGAGCAGCACTTGGAGCAGGAGCAGGAGTTCCAGGTCAACAAGCTGATGAAGAAGATCAAGAAGATGGAGAATGACACCATTTCCAAGCAGCTTACCCTGGAGCAGGTATGCCGGTCACAATTGAAGAAGTCCTAGTCCACAAATGCAATGAATGTTAAGGTACAATTAGCTTTTGCTATGGCCTCAGACAAGCATTGGTCCAAGGCAGATGGACAGATGAAAGATTTCCTTGCCATTATCAAAACATTGTGGCTCATTTACAGTTATATTATACATAACAATCAGTTATATCGATAGCTTCTTACCGAAATTGAATAAAAAAATTCAGTTTGGCATCTGTAATACAGCCAATAAGATATTTGTAATAATCCTGTTTCCATTGGCATATGCTGCACTTGTTAAGCAGTGCTTGCAGTCACTTTATTTTATCAACCACTGTCTGAATCTCGGCTGCTTTGGTTTCTTGTTTCACCAAACGTATGTCTGCTGGACCATGGGTGGCATACCATATGTTCAGGGTCCAAAATTAACACCCGCCAAGCGCAAATGGCGGTTAGATTTTCCGTTTGGCGAGTACATCTCAGAAGACTACCCGCCACTCTGGCGGGTTAATGTTTGTGCCAAAATAGTCATGTAATAAAACGCTTTCCTGAGAGTCTCTAGCACATTTTGATTTACGGGCACTGTGCTTTTGTCCTCTGTTTGGAGTTTGACATACACACACATCCGTATTCCGTGAACCCCGCCTCACTCTGCCTCTAATTGGCTCTCTGAAACTGACATGTTTTGTGTAAGGCTATCTAACCAACCATCTGACCAAAACCGTAACCAAACAACGAACAATAGCCAATCAGAAGCAGAGTAGGGGCGGGTATTTGGGGAATGCAGGTAACTATCACTATCAATGTTAACAGATTCGATGAAAATGTTTTTATATGCCTCGAACGTTAACTAAGACTACAACTTTACTCACGAGTTTCACTAGACTAGGGCATTTCATGGTTGTTCAGACAACAAAAATACAATCAGTGATCTTTCACAACTACTTTTTCTCTCGGCACAAACTTTCACATGCTCAATATTGGTGTAATGAAGAGATTCGCTAGAAAGAAAGAAATGCCCCCCCCCTAAATGGCCCCTGAATTCCTGCTATGAAGATACTGTTTAGAAGTCTACTGGATTTTACATTTTAATTCAGATTGTTACTACTACTGATCAATATATTTAAACAGTTTTGCTTCAAATTATGCTCTGGCCAACATAAAAGCCTACCCTATTTTCTCAATGAAATATTGAAACAAATGTAGCCTATGTATATGTGACAGATTTTTTTTTAAATCTACCAGCCACCTTGGCCTGTGAGTCAAAAAGTGAATTTCAGACCCTGCATATGTTTCTTTTTTATGCCATTCTTTTCATCACTCATTGGCAGAAATGTTTCTTTTTGTTATTTCTGTCTTACTCACTGTGAGGTGCAGGCCTATAGCACAAAGGGACTGAGGGTCATCTGGGTGTATGAATTACCTTTCCTGGTTTTGTTTCAAGGTTTTTGTTCTGCTCAATGTCTTTTCTGTTTGCATTTTATTCTGCAGCTGAGGCGCGAAAAGATTGACCTTGAAAACACATTAGAACAGGAGCAGGAGGCTCTGGTTAACCGGCTGTGGAAACGCATGGACAAACTGGAGGCAGAGAAAAGGTATCATTGCCCAACTAGGTCAGACCTTGTACAGAGTAGGCCCCACAGTATGTGGAAAATGTGATTAGTTAAATTCCCTGCTTGAATATTGAAAATCAGTGGAGGTCTACTAGTTAGGCTACTAGAAGAGTTTTAAAAAGAACTACCTTGTCATTGAAGCAAAATATAAGCCATATAAATAACCTATAAAGTAAGTATGGCGTTTCATTTTTAAGATGATATTGTTTTCTGTCTC
>JAODLI010000007.1:1571572-1597815 GCA_027575585.1 Percopsis omiscomaycus | reverse complement strand
GCAGTTCTGAAGGCGAAAGGGGGTCAAACACAGTATTAGTATGGTGTTCCTAATAATCCTTTAGGTGAGTGTATAAGACACAAAATACAAATAAAACGCTAAAATCAACATAAAATACGAATAAAACAATAAAATCAATATCAATGCCGGTTTTCGAACGCCAAAAAGAACAAGTGGGTTTTTAGGAGAGATTTAAAAACCGACAGTGAAGAAGCCTGTCTGATGGGCAGAGGTAGAACATTCCAGTGTAGGAGGTGCCACTGCAAAGGCACGATCCCCTTTGAGCTTTTGCCTTGCTTTTGACACACTCAGGAGCAGCTGGTCAGCTGACCTGAGTGGACGAGTGGGTGAGTAGAAGTGTAGGGGCTCAGATGTGTGGTGGAGCTAAACCATTTAGGCCTTTTTAAAAGTCAATAAAATAATTTAAAAGCGAATCCTAAAAAGCATGGACAGCCAGTGTAGTGAGGCCAAGATGGGGGAAACGTGCTCGTATTTACGTGTTCCTGTTAAAAGACAGGAAATGACTATATATATATATATATATATATATCTCTATCCATCCCATTCCTGAGTCCCTACACTCCCTTCCATATGGACAGTACTAAACCACGCCCTCACCTCCACGGTATTATCTTAGTTCAACATCGTTTCAATGTATTACAGGCCTTCTTTTTTTTTTTCTTAACAAGCATAACAAAATCGCTAGTAGTATGCCGATGTATCGGAAGCTAGATAATGTTACATCATTATTGCTGGTTTGTAGCTTTTTGTTGGGCCCATGTGCATGACGAAATTTGTCTATTGGCTGTTCTCCTCAGGTACTTCAATGAAATGTCTGCGCAGGGTTTGCGAGCGAGGACCGTTTCCAGCCCTATTCCCTACACCCCCTCCCCCAGCTCCAGCCGACCCATATCACCTGGTAGGTACACTGGCACAGTCGTATAATATCAATGAATACATAGCGCTGCATCCATAAAGCACACCTTTGATATCAACAAATGACTTATTGAAAGAATGGGACAATTCTTTGATAAGAAGCTAACGTTTATCATCTAGAGCACCATGTTCTAATTTTTACAATGATTAACGCATCATGTGCTTAGCAGGGACTGTATGGAGTATTTTGTTTTGTCAGCTTTAGGTATACCTATTTTTTGACGTCAGGCTTAACTGCCTCCCTGGGTGAAGTGGGTTGCCTCATGTGGTCTGTGTAATAAAGTCCAATGTCCATGATGCAGAATAAATTCCGTAGTTATGTTTGTGTAGCCAGTAACGCATAGTAATGTCTACTTGTCACCTCTCAGGGGAGACTCGCAATGGCTTCAGCTTGTGTATACATGTAATGTGATTGTCATGCAATTAGCACCAAGGAATTTATAGCCAGTGCCCTAATTATTATCCACGCCCCCTTCCCCAGGTCTGTCATATGGCGCCCACACAGTCGGCTTCACTCCCCCAGCCACGCTGTCCAGAGTCGGCATCTCCCACTACAACGCCCCTGCCCTGCACGTCCACGGAAGCTCTTCCCATGCCGTAGCGGTCAGTACATACACATTTCCACTGTGTTACGGCTCACAGTTAGTCTTAAAGGGCTTCACTTGTCCTCATTTCTCACACAGCAAATCAATGACACCCTCTAAACCTTAAGGGGCTGGTGTGCATTTATTGGCCAGAGAGGGCAGTACTGAGTAAAAAAGTTATATTACCTCATCGCTACTAGGGTTAGGCATAGTCTGGATGAAATTAGGATACATAGTGATTACAAACTTGTTTTCACTATATAGAAATGACACAAAATGGGCAAAAATAAAACCATAAGTACAAAGGATTTGTTTATCGATCATTCTAAACATGGGCTAAAGAGTGTCTGCAACGGGAGCGTGATTTGGCTTGGCATGAGCAAAGAGTCACGTTTATGTGGAGACATTTGGCATCAGAGTAAATAAAACAACATTCGAATGGCACGTCTTGTAGGTTATATCTTTATAGTTTTGTTTATGTCACTGACGTCCAACTATTGTATTGTATTGACAAATTTTACTAGTCGACAACTGAAATTTTTTGAAAATTCCCAAACCTAAGCGCTATACATCGTGCCGCTGATGTTCTGATGCGGCTACAGTCTCTCTTAGATATTTTCTTCAGTACAAAGCACATTCACCAGAGAGTGTACGCCTTTGCTGCCAGGCAATGGGGCTCATGGGAAACTCCGGGTAATGCTGTCGCTTCTGCAAATAAATTCTTTGTATGGAATCACTGGTCTGGATCAACCCTGATTCTGGTCTTTGGTATCTGCTCAGTACATCCCTACATACCAGTGAGTGTCTGTGGCCCTCATTTATCAATCTTGCGTACAAACCAACACAGATCCGAGCTCAGAAATCATCTTACAACAGGGTTCACGTGTGATTCATGAAACCTTCGTATCTCGCCAATCCCAGCGTAAGAATGGTCGGGCGTTGATCAATCTGGCGGCGGAAAATGATCATCATTTAAATATCAATATTTTCGGTTTAGAGGCCTCGCCCCTAGAATTTGCAACATGGCTAAACGTAACTCGGCAAAAAAGAGGAACTTCTCTGACCTGGAGATTGAAACATTAACATCTCTAATCCAGTCAAACCAACTGGTACTATTTGACAGCCTGAAAAGTGGCATTAAAGGATCTAGGAAAAGTAAATCTGAAAGCTCTTGCTTCTATCTGCAGTTTCTTTCATAAGAAGCTAACGTTCTAATTTTTACAATGATTAACGCATCATGTGCTTCGCAGGGACTGTAGGTAGTATTTTGTTTGGTCAGCTTTAGGTATACACCAAGCTTAACTGCCTCCCTGGGCGAAGTGGGTTGCCTTATGTCGTCTGTGTATTAGACATGACATGCAAGGCGCTAATTCATGAGGGGAAAGGACCGTAATTTATATGATTAATTGATAGCTCAGTAGTTAAAATTCTCTGTAACATTTACAAAATCGACTACGCCAGATTTACTATGCTGCACTGCAAATGTGCTGACTCAAACTCGACCTGAGATTTGAGCATAGCGTCCGCTCACATCCACATTGATGTATGCCATGTTTTGCGTGGAAAAAAAGTGTACACCCAGTTTTCTGTCATACGTTTGTTTTGTAAATGAGGGCCTGCCCATGTGTATTAGATTCATGGAGCTTCCATGCGTTTTATGTGGACCTGGACCACACCCATGACAATAAAGTAGAATTATTTGTTCTTTCTCATCACATTGCCAAAAGCTGAAAAAGCAAACAAAGGAGACCCTTACCTCCATAGTGTTAGAGTTGCATGTAGGACATTGCTTCCATCTTCCTATAATGAAGCCAGGTGAGTAACACGAAAGGAGGGCAAATTGCAAATCTGGGTTCATTCACTGCATTGTATCTTTTCAGGGCTTGGCCCTTCTTTTATTTCACCCTATAGATCCTGCTAGAATTCAGGTTTATTTGTTTTTGTTAGAAACCCCACAGAATAGCACATTCAGTATTTATCAGATGAGTGCCTACCTTGCATAACATTTCTCATACTTGGTTTATGGGAAAACAAGCACTATCACCAGCTTATCAAATTAGGTCAGATCAATAAACAAGAGCCACCAGGTCGTGTCTGTAAGCAGGTATTTATTTTTCACTATTACGCATAGGCTATGTCTTGCCTATGATCTATCCTATCCAAATTTGCTTTTTATATACTGTAAAAGCAGCCTCTTCTGGTTACTTTTCTTGGTCTAGTAAGTAGTTTCTTTCCTATACAAAAAGATTGTTCTAAAAAGCAGAGCTTCTTATTGGCTTATTTTATTCTTATTCTGGGCTGTATTGGTATCACCACTGTATCTCTGTCCATTGTACATGTCACCATTCGGGCCACCCAAAGAGTTAAACCAGGAGCTCATACGTTCACACTGACATTTTGCCTTTTCTCCCCCCACCCCACATTCTCTTTGTAGTCCTGAAGCTGAAGCTTTTGGGTCATGACTAGGGATGAACCGGTTACCGGTTTCACGATAAACCACGGTAAAATTCCCAATGGTTAGTATTACCGTTTAAAATCGTAATTATCATTAAAATCGTATTAGATTACGCTTTGAAAAACGCACTGTAAATATTGTCCAGGATCAACCAAAATTAACAACAGTCAACAGTGGGTCAAATATAAGAGCAAGCTTTAAGCCCATTGCACACCACATGCGGAGCTGAAGGTGTTTGCTTGGTTTTTACCTATGATTTTTAGCCCCACCCCCATTTGGTCGATCCGACTGTTGTCAAACATTGTATTCATATAACTTTGTTGCTTGCCTGAATTGATTGATACGATTGGTCTGAAATGTATCATTATTATTTCTGAGGGTGAACTCGGTGTTCTTAAATGTGGGAAAATGCCAAACTCGATCAAATAAAGCACATGCTGATTAAGGCCCCTTTATTCCTATCGCAGTTTGATTTGAAGTGTCCTTACGGAGTGATAAGGAAGAACTGATTGTGGCTGCCAAGTAATGCATCCCGTTATTTCATCTTGGGTGATTAATTATTAACCTGATATTCACACTGAAATAAAGTTGCTGTGCTATGTCAAGTCCTATGTTACCAGTGTGAATGTCAAGACAAAACAGCCCAAAATGTGAGTGCGTGACAGTGTTTGACCCTAAAGTGTCTGAAAAGAACCTTATGAGGTGCATGCAATTGTCAGTGGGCAGGCACAACTCCAGATAACAATTCACAGGATATGGTTTTCATATTTTCACATAAGGTATTGGCTATGGTTTTTATTTTAATGTCTATGCAAACAAAAAGTGCATAGTGCTGCTAATTCTTTTTGTGGTTTTCAATATGAAACTTGGTGAAATGATTAGTGTGTCAGTACTTTTTAAAACTTTTCAGCACATTTTAACAATACTGCGATATTACTGATAACATGTGGGGAAAATGAGTGATTCACTGTTTTTCACTTTCCCTTTTCCTTTGCTAGTTGGTCACCATGGAAACGGTGCTACAAAATGTCTTGCATCTCAGTGGCTTTCCCTGCCTGTTACCACTGATTAATATCAGTTACTTTCTGCTAACAGTGTCTGCTACACTTTCTTCAAGTGGATTTTTCCTCCTTCTATTAAGTATGGCATGTGTTGCTCTGCTCAGGGTGGATAGGGTTTACTTGGTGTACACCTTTAAAATCGTTTTGCTGGAAACGCAGTATGACGCCCAGCAGAATGTAGGCTAACACGGAGGAGTCTAATACTAGTCAAAGCACCCCCACACGGCCCACTCTGAGACGAGGCACAGCCACAGCCGTGGCACGCAGCCTAAATGCCGTGACTGTGATTTGAGAGGTCACACAGCTCCTTGCCATTAGGCCTTAATAACTCTGAGCTGCTTCAGGCAGCGGCCATGAAAGGCACATTCAGTTCCCCCACTGAGAGTTGTGTGCAACAAGGTTTTTATTTTTGATATCCTGCATGATGCTTGACCCCAAATAGAGGGCTACAGTTGGGAGTATCAAATCAGCTGACCGTCTTTCTCTCTCTTCCCCCCCCCCCCTTGTGTTTACTCACCAGAGGCCCTCCCCAAGAAGAAGTGCAAGCCCAGATAAATTCAAGCGCCCGACGCCCCCGCCCTCGCCCAACACGCACTCCGGGGCCCAGCAGGCTACGCCCCCGCTCCCTCCACCGCCGCAGCCCATGGTGCAGTCCATGTCGTCCCCGGCGGCCATGTCGCAGCACGCCGCCGCAGCGCAGCAGCCGTCCGGCCAGCCTTAACGCCACAGCTCCCCTTCCCCTGGTCCCGGCGTGTGAGCGCACACGACACCGTATGCCACGACGCTCTCCCGCAAACAGCAGCTTCCATCTTAACAGCCCTGGAAGTCTCTACTCTTGCCCCCCCCCTCCCATGAGGGGAAAAAATATGTCCAGCTTCAACATTTTGTGTGGTGAGGGGGTAGGGGGGTAAGCCGGCACAATGTTCTCAAGAAGCAGGCCGTTACTTACCTTCTCATAAAAAAGGAATGGACTTACTGAAAAATAACCGCTTCTGGGATTTGTAGGCCGATTATCTGTTCAACATCTTGTTGTTTTTTTTGTTTTTTTAAGTTTTTATTCCATACTATTCGCTTGAGACTGTTGCCGATTTGACTTTGTCTTTGTGGCGCTTATGAGGTAGCACATATAGCAATGTCCCATGCTGTTCTCTGATTGATTTGATGTTTGGATCCGTGGATGTATGTATGCTAGATTTGCTGGATGGGTGGATGCTCTCTGCTCTTTCCAAGCCTATAACTCCATTGCAGTAGTGTGCTGCACTCCTCCCCTCTCTAAAGCAATGTAAGAGTTTGCTGCCGCCACCCCGACGTTTTAACACCGCTTTGATAAGTCAAGGAGAGCAGATAATAGAAGTGTGCTCAACTTAAATAGGACTAACTCCATTATAGGGCGTAGATCAAAAGGAGCTAGCAGCGCCACAATGTTTATATTTTGCTTCCTGAACGGATTCAAAAGCTCCACTGCTCCACAATAGCAAAGATGATAAAAAAAGAAAACAGCCAATCACATCAAGGAGAAAGGACAGTAAAACACAAACCGAGGATATAAACTTTAGTTTGAGGTATATAGTCATGTACTCATGTCTCTTCTCTGCTCTTATCTCGCACTGGTGTACTTCTGACAGCTTCTATCATCCCTATGGATATTCCTCATCTGAAAAAGTAAAAAAAATACAAATAATTAATCGCTCTTTACACTAAATATACATACTGCTAAACATTCTAAATGAATGGTACTGTTGAACTAAATTTCTATGTATGATTAAAGCTCTTGAGAAGATGACTGACCTGTCTGGTTTGTTTTTGATTTTTCCTGAATGTAAAGGGTTAAATTGATTCAATACAAGATACTACTTTATTTATTTCTGCTACTATTATTATTATTTTTTTAATAAAATATAAACTTATAAACTTTACACAACAAAAACTATTATTTTGATGTGCAAACTGGCTAATGGAACATTTATCAAGTGCAGCATGGTAGCTTTATCTGCAAGATTAATGATTTGCCAGAGTTGTGATTCATAGATTGAAACTCACTGATACAGTCCCTGTTAAGTCCAGCCCTGTAATTTACATGTGAAACAAGTGGTAACAAGAAAGCATAAAATACCTGACACCTCACTGGATAATCCTCTTTTCAACCTCTGACTACTATTGCATTTGCTCTGACTCACATCCCTCCCTCTTTTTACTCCTGGCGGTGTGCCAATCAGTTCCTACCCAACCTGGTTTTGTCTGGTTCATGCCAGTTAAAGGTTGGAACAATGCTTTGTAACTCCAGGATTTAATATTGTGCACTTTTTGAGAGCAATGACCTACAAGGAAGTGGAGTGATGGGATATCTGCCCGAGACATCCACCTTTACTATCAAGATCTCCTGCTGTTCCAAGGAATCAGACCTCATTCACACAGATGGTTTTGTGCAAAAACACTAACCCCATTGAAAGGGGTACACTGAGTTCACTTCTGAGGCCAGTCCTGTGTTGCTTCTGCCGTGGTGCAAGGTGCAACCTGAACTAATCCAAGCAGCAATCTAAACTGGAGTCTCAGGGCAAGCATGCTGCGTTACTCAGTGCCCTTTAAATCTCCCCACCCTCACGCAGCCTTGTGTCAGAACCAGCATGGCCATGTATCTCAACCTTGGGGTGTCGCTGGATGTTAACACCCACAATAATACACACATGACTTTTAGGGAACGGCACAGCAGGTTTTCCATTTCTCTGGTCTCACTGTTACGGATGTGTGCACACGGGAGGTTTGCAAAGCAGGAGAAAATACAGAATCATGTATAGAAAAACTATTTGGGAAATGTATCGAGACAGGCCTATAAAAAAATATATAAAAAAAACATTATCCAAGCAAGTGAAATTCAATACCAGCATTGATTATACAAGGAATTTGGTGTCTTAAATCATAATGGTATTAACTTCAAACTGCCCCACATTCCTCCTCCTGCCCACCCGCTAGTCTATCTGGCTGAAACTGGTTTGGAATTGTCAGTGCAGTTACCAGTGTGTGTTCTGCACTTGTTCCTTTGTCTTCACCTTTAAAGGACAAGGGGATTATACATGCTAAGTCTTTCCATAAGACCCTTCCTTACGCTAGATTTAACTATGAGAAAGCATCAAAGTCGCTTAAGAACATTTTGTAGTTTGTGGGAAAGGCAGTTTGACCATGTGTCCCTTTCTCTGCTACTCTTTAAATCACAAATTGCTGTTGATCGGAGGTTATATCAAATAGTCTACAGCACTGTAATCTTTCAGCAGGGTGGGATGGCATTACGTGATCATGGATCTTTCCATCTGGGTCAAAATGTACCAGGCTGTGAACAGTACAGAAACGGTAGTTTCTGTACTGTAGCGCTCTGTAGGGTTATAGGCCTACTCGCTTGTGGGCTCGACTACGCCCAGACCACTAGACCAGTGGTTTTTTAAACCCTTTGGAGTCACACGCCCCTTTTAAGTTTAGCGTTTTTCTGTGGATACCTTTTACATGGAACGTACTGGGCTATGTGCCAAATAACGTGGGGGAAATATCACATTCAGGCCAGGCCAGCATGAGCATCCTATATTATTAGAGATAGGTAACGCGAAATAATTTCTTAAAAAAACGCTTATGTTTGCTGTAGGCTAAAGTTTGCAGGTTGAGTATAACATCCTGCAAACCCCTCATCCTGAGGGGGTCTGGTCTGGGAGAGCATTCATTTAGCCTGCTGTCTACATGTCATATTTATATCACCTTGATGGAACTTCGCTGTCGTGTCCTCAGCAGCACAGGCGCATTGCGCACACTGCTGATGATGTCGCGTTATTCGTACACAAATGGCAACAATGTCTAGTAAGCCTCCACATAAATATTTTTCTCTGACTTGTTCACACGTATAATTGCACAATTTAATAAAAGTAGATACGTAATCGTAAATGTTTTTCTAATCCAACGCAATTGTGTACCCTACGATGTAAATTTAGCGTCTTTCGACGAAAAATCTATCGGATTTAACTTGTAGTTTGAGGGGCCCCGGTCGAATAGCGCTACCTAGCCAGGTGGGCTGCACGGATGTTAGTGTGCAGGTATGTGCGTTTGATCGCAGTATATTTTCACAACACAAAACGCAGTAATATTTACTACGACTATATGATGACTGAAAACGTGCAGGTTTATTGAATAGATTATTGTGGTTATCTGATCAACATTACCTTAAACTGTGCTCCTTTTTGCGGTCAGGCGCAACGAGGAGGGAGCAGCTTTCTGCTCATTTTGATATCAGCTTTTCCAGCACAAACGGCTTTGAACCGGTTTGTTCAGCGGCTACCGGCCGGGCTGTTACTAGACAGTATGCGCATTTCTGATGCTGGGTGCACTGTTTGCACACGGACCACAAGGAGTGTACCTCAAAAGGATCTGCGTCCGCATGCGATGCTTTACTTTATGTGCTATTCTAATCGGGGTTATAACGGGGACACCAGTCTTAATGGAATCTCCCTGTAAGAAAACGCGCACTTCTGCAGGTGCTTGTTCCTGTTATTGTTTATAGTGAGGTGAGTGGCCTAACGTTATATGTTTGCGTTTCATTCAAACAACAGTGCGTTTGCATTTACTGTAAAATACGTTTATAAGGCCAATGTTCCGAAAAGAGCAACATTTTCAAGACTAGAGGCTCACTTTACTTAGCATTTGTTTATTATTGCTAACAACAACGAGGGGGGCATACACAGTTTGTTGGCATATCAACTTTGTGATTGGCTGATGCAGCTGCGTTGTGCATAAAGGGCTCTCAGGTAAAAAATATTCATGACAGAAAGTCATCTTAAATCAGCACAGGATGTCAGGCGTGCCTCTCCCAGGTCTACGTCTGGTGGTACTAGACTTGAGCAATTGAATTAATTCGCGCAAAAATAGGTTAAAGTACAATAGGACGCTCCATCGTAGTGTCTCTCCCCCCTTCGAGGTGTGGTTTTAGAGCGAGGGACAAAAGGCAGTCCGTCATGAGTAAGTGCAGTCAGTCCGTGTTCAGGACCTAAGACAGCTGACCTGCCTGCTCAGCCAGGCAAGACCTGCAACAGCCTATTCTCCATCAAGGCTTGTGTAGGTGGGACTTTAATATTATCAGGGCACGACTTTTTAATGAGTTAGCACTGTACTCTCTTAGTCTAAAGTTTTCCCTCCTTGGGAATCAGTCAAATCCTATGTTTATCTTATTATTTGATAGACAGTTTGACTTGTACACAGATTAGGTTTTATCATGCAGTATGTTGCTTGGTTTTGTAGGTCCAGACAACAGCACCGGCACCATGTCTACATCAGCTAAGGCTCTGGACGGAGGCTGGGGTTGGGTAATTGTCACTGCCTGTTTTATAGCCCAACTGCTGTCCTATGGATCGCCCCTGTCGGTGGGTGTCCTCTACCCGGAGTGGCTGCACACCTTCCAGGAGAGCAAGGGAATGACGGCCTGGGTGGGCTCCCTGGTTTCGGGAGTGGGGCTATTAGCCAGTGAGTATTTCACATGTCTCTAGGGGTGTTCAATCAAAATCAATCAAGTGCCAGCACAGTACTAGCACAAGTGCTGCCCATTGATCCGAATATATACAGAGAATTATGCTGAGTCTAAATTGATCCTCAGTGGCATGTTCCAGACTAGCCTGATTTGCTGTAATGATACAGTATTAAGTGACAAACCTGCATGGAAGATTCACCTGTGGGATTTTAGCATGTCCTTATAGTAAGCCTACTGTAGTATGTTGTCACAGATAAGAAAGCAAACAGCAGACAAAATTCTGCTTCCAAAGTCTGTACTAAATAATGGTTTAGAGCGGAGGCTAATATATTGCATGTTCCATTTCAGAGGTTTTAATCTGTTATATAGACTTACAATTACAATACATGCTATACATGGAAACATTTGATCTGGTTAGTTATTATTTTAGTTTTGGTTTCATTTTGCAATTTTGCGAGGGCACTAAAGAACTTCTCATGGCATACCTACTGTACATCCTGTCGTCACCTACGTGGGCTGCATCTCCCTATTGAGGTTTTCCAGCTGACGTAAAATCACGTGATTTTTGTCGATGCCGCCTTATTGGAGGTAAAGAAATGTTGATTTCCAGTGACACACCTGCGGTTGAATCCAATCTTCCTTAATCGAGTCTTCTAAACAACTTGGATATCTCAAGTAAGACAACATACCAACAGAAACTCAACGAGGCACGTATGCGATCCATACTTTAACTTTAGATGTGTCACTATTGGAAGTCAAAAAATGTTGACCTCCAAAATGGGAACAGTGGGAACGTGGTCAGAATCCTCAATACTTGACATTGATTGGTTTGTAGACTAGCATATGTCTGACATCGATGTGTTGTCAATTCGGGCTTTTCCATCATTTGAATGGAGAAAAATTAATGAACAGATTCATTTAGTTGAGTTGCTTTCTTCATCGGACCAAATTACAGTACCTCATCTCCTCCTCTCCCCATGTGCTACCACGGCTCATTTTACTTCTCTCCTGGTTCTTTTTCTTCTTCTATTGTTTAATGGGTGACGATAGCTTGCCTCAACTTTTTGTAATTGGTCCGAAAGTCCGAACCATCCAAAAAAGTGTTTTCACACTGCCAGCGAACCGAACCATGGTTCAGTTTGATCCGGACCGAGACCATCTCTTTTGGTCAGACCAAATTTTGGTCCTCTGGTCCAGACCGTGGTCCGAGGCAGTACCCCCCACCCCCGCGAATACATGGGCAATAGCTGATTGAAGCAGTGACGGTTGTCGACCGTCACCCAACCCTACAAAGCATCTTTCACACCTGCTATTTTGGTTCGGACCAAACTGAAAAGTCCAAAGGTCGGGACCAAACAAGGTAGGAAGGAAAAGTAGTTAGGAAAATAGGTACTGTATCTACCCTTTTGAACTGAGTCACTTCACTGCTTTGGTCCAGTGGGTTCTAGAGAAACAGAGAGAGTTTCTGTCAGCCTGCCAACTCGGCAATAAACCCTGTGGAGATACAGTACCTGTATAAGGATCACTCCGTTAGTAAGCACATAGCATGCTATATATTAAAATTGTGACATTTTTACCAACATCTTATTGTGTATTTATGATTCTGTATCTCTAACATAAATCCAGATCTGTGCCAAGACTATCATAACATTTTAGCTTTTTCTTAAAGGGGCCAGAGATAAATCATGACAGATTTGGCCTTGGGTCTTGCCAATACGTGGACACGCACACACACATTCATCTTTGTACACGCACACATTCACATAAATACACGCACATAGGTTGCAGCTCTTTTCTGCGTAACATCAGGGTCCTCCGAGCAGCTGCTAACCTGCAGTTTATAGAGCAGTTCACTAAACCCTTCTGGATATCAGTAATTGATTTTCACACACCCACGCTGCACACACGATACTTTTGTATTGATTTTCTCTGACATGTGTACTAAAAAGCCATCAAGTCCACTGTAATGAGAATAGTTGTGAGCGCATATCGGATTGGACTAAATCTGACATAGCAGTTTTCTGGCAAGACATTGGAAAGAGTGGGTCACACTACGCATTCATACGCAGTCAATATCTGGCATGAGCGCTGCTGTTCCTGCCCTTTCACTACAAGGAGAAGATGTCATGGTCAAAGACACAAATTTGTAGAACATTTGGCTGTATGTGTTTCTGACCTCGATATGTGTTAATATACTCGCTCTCAAAGGTAGCTTCTGTACTCGTGTGTGGATAGAATAGTCTGTGGTACTGTTCGTTTCAACATTGTGTTGAATTTACATTATGTTCAAACCGTTAACCCTTTTCTTGAGTGTCAAATAACCGCTGCCAGTTTTAGGCCTGGACAATGTTGTGAGATGCAGGGAGGGAGGGAAGTCACGCTTGTAAACACATGCCTGTAGCAGCGAGCAAGAATAATGGGACTCTAGCCAGTGCATTTGAAAACAAACTGACAAAATGGTGATGGTGCGTGACATTTAATCCATGTGCTGTAGTCTAGACATTACAATTAGGTCATTTAGCAGACACGTTTATCCAAAGCGACTCACAGTGAGTACAAGTATTAAGGAGAAGGTGGGTGTTGGGCATGTTGCTCAAGGGTGCTTACACTCGCCTATGTTGGGGATTGAACCCACTACCTTTCCTCTCCCCCTTTATCTATTGTTCCTACCCTGCTAACCTAGTCTACTCTCTTTGTCTGTCTTGGTTAGGTCCTGTCTGCAGTGCCTGTGTGGACAACTTTGGGGCTCGCCCTGTGACCTTCTTCAGCGGCGTGATGGTGGCAGGGGGGCTGATACTCAGTGCCTTTGCCCCGAACATCCAGTTCCTCATCTTCTCCTATGGGATCGTTGTCGGTGAGAAGAAAGTCCTTAGCTGCGATATATAAAATGTTAAATCTGAAAATCATCCCATTTTGCCATAGTTTGCTGATTTATGTTTTTTTTTTTGTTGGGGTTATATGTTTTTTAAAGAGCAAACAGGATTGTTTCAGTTGCTAAGGGTGAAATATAGGACATATAAGCATATACCGTACTTAAAACCTATACAACTACATGTGCCAAGCACATACTCTTAGTAGGTTTATGTTTAAACTGTGCATCACAGTTGTCATTGCTTTCTGGTTTTATGAGGGATGTTGACAGGGCAAATTCCCATGTGACTGCTCTGACACCCCCCCCCCCCAACCCCAAGTCTGCCTGCCACCTCCCCTTACCTAACAGTGACAGTGTAGCCATGCACAGTGGTCCATCACAGTAAACACAGTCTTGCCAGGAGGTCGTCCCCAAAAGGAGAGGTCATGCATATTTGAAGACGGCCATTTATTTTTAGGGACATCACCAGATGACGGCTTTGTCTTTGCGGGCATAGCCAGCTTATTTGAGGCTCCTCATACGCTTCTGCGAGTCATGATTTGCTATTTGCCCTACTAATGTTCCTCAGGCTTACATTAAAATGATTAAAATGATCTAAGTTGATAATAAACACAAACACTACAACAAGCATGCTAAATTGTAGTACTAAATTTGTAGTACAAAATAATGATGTATATAATATACATTATATACAATAATGTATATAAAAAACAACTCGAGTTCTAATGCCAGTGCTTTGGTCAATATACTGACTGCAAAAGAAAAATTATACTTAGCGGTTAGGATAAGTATAATTGATCTTTTAGTTTGAGCGTAAATTAGTTCGAGTTTACAAGCGAACTAAAAAATATACCACAGCACCAAATCACATGTATAACGACTTAAGTTATATCTTGCACCTAATACCAAATAGGTCCAAGGTTTTCGGGTTTTGAGCAAGTGGAAAACCTGCTGTGTTCTTGTGTAATTTTAATGTTACAGTTGGCTGTTTTGTTTGTTGTTCAGCGAATGTTATTCTGTTAATTAATTTGTCATTAGACAACCTTCAGCACCTTGAGAGAAAGTGCACTTCACAAAACACAGTGAATGAGCAAATGCACATCGGCACAAAATGAATACACACAAGAAATTAATGTTAAGTAGCCTAGCCTTTATTGTAAAATACACCGCCGCCCTTTTAAGACACATACCTAACAGGGTACCTTTATGTAGGGCAGCTATCAACAGGCTTGTATGAAAGGTTAAAAGAGGGAACATTGTCTGATAATAATTACAAACTTGACAGACCTAGGCCTTTTCCCCACTTACTCTGACAATGACACATGCAGGCTACCGTAAACGATAGAAACGTCATTAAATGCAACAATATTTTAATTAATGATCGCTTTAAACACTACTAGTTAAGTTGTGTCTTAAGTGATCGTGGTGCAACCGAAATAAAGTGCGACACTAGTTTGAAACTAGCTACTCTGAACGTAAGGTTAAGATGGACTTTACACCCGAACTTACGATCGAACTTACGCTCTACTAGTGCAACCGGCTGCTGATGTCTACCCTCTACCTGCTCCTTAATACTTGTAGCGGTCGTTTTCGCTTCTGCTAAATGACCTAATTGTAAATTTTGTGCAAACTAAATATTTTAATATTTTTATTTAATTAATTCTTTGTGAAAGATAAAAATACAGAACTTGGTAATGCAGTCAGACTGTATACAGTACATCTTTTTTTTACATAACAAATGTTTATAAATATGTTTGAATGTCATTTTGCAATATTCAAGGCCCTCTTCACTTAATGCTAATGAAAACACTACTGTGTGTGTGTGTCTCTCTCTCTCCCCCTCTCTCTCTCTCTCCCTCTCTCTCTCTCTCCCTCCCTCTACCCACAGGCCTTGGCTGTGGTCTGGTCTACGCCGCCACATTGACCATCACCTGTCAGTACTTTGACAAAAGGCGCGGCCTTGCCCTCGGAATCGTCACCACAGGTACTGCAACAACCCCCTCTGCCGTGAGCTCTCTGGGCACACACCAGTGCTCAATTCTTTCATGTATGAGCAGCCGGGAGTCTGGGGACACCAAGGTAAACAACCATAGTGCAGCAGCGGTAGTGACTAATGTAGTGGTGTTGTGGCCACTGACCAGACCAGGGTGACTGGAAATCAAAGCTTATATGGTAATCTTTGGAGGGCATGTTAATGTGAGCGTAACTGCTCATCAAAACCTGAATTTGTTTGTAAATACATACTATGGACCCAGTCACTACCAGAAACCAGATCATGATCACTTTAGAATTATTTGTAGCAACCGCATTTTTGGCTTATGGCGTTGGATTAATTATTATATTAATAAATATTGCGTATTATACACAAATGTGGGACATCAGTAAACCTTTATTCTCCTGGCATTACGACCAGCAATTCCCACACAAAAGCTTGCCGTTCCAAAATAAGCCCCATAGAATTGAGTCTTCACTTGTTTCACGTAGTTTATTTGATAATGCCACAGCTAGTATTCCTGGAAGTACTGATTTCTTCCTGTTCTCCACCCAGGCACCAGTGTAGGCGCTTTCCTCTACGCTACCATTCAGAATGAGATGATCGCGCTGCTGGGCCTGGATGGCTGCCTGCTCAACATCGGAGCCGTTTCGCTGAACCTCATGGCCTGCGCTGGCTTTATGCGGCCCCTCAATATGCCACAGTACTACCTCAAACAGAAGGCCGCGCTGGAACGCGACACCGAGGAACCATTCTTCGAGAAGCCCCTAGTGGAGGGCCTGAAGATCACACTGGGGACCGCCACCACCACCCCAGAAAAAGCCCTGCCAGTCCAGACAGAGACCGGTTCAGCTCTTGTGAAATTCATCAAGAAAAATCAGCAGGCGTATTCCCGCTACATGCACTCTATAGCCGACATCCTGCACAACCGCGTAATGGTGGCGTTCTGCGTCGGGCTCTTTTTGTTTAGCTTGGGGTCGTTCCCCACTGTGCTCTTCATGGAGGATGTGGCACAAAGCCAAGGTCTGATCCAGGAAGTGGCCGTCATCCCTCTGGTGTCCATTGTGTCTATCATGACGGGCGTGGGCAAGCTGGCGCTGGGTATCCTTGCAGACGTCAGGTGGATCAACAGCATCTACCTGTACACCTTCACCATGCTGGCGCCGGGGATCGCACTTTTGCTGATCCCTGTGACAAAAAGTTACATGGGACTGCAGGTTCTCTCTGCTGTGGTGGGCTTCTTCTCCGGGAATTGGACCCTCACCTCATACATCACCACCAAGATCGTTGGCCTGGACAGGCTGACCCAAGCCCACGGCGTCCTCATGTGCTTCGGGGGCTGTGGAATCATGCTGGGACCCCCTCTCGTCGGTAAGAGGGCTTACTTCTGTCTTATCTAAATGACCTAGTTAAAGGCGTCCTGTGTAAAACCTATTACCAATAAAAGGGCAGGGTATTCAATTTTATTCTCGCATAGGTGAGCCATGTTTGGGTCAGGTATTTTCTCAAACATCTAAATATTTTCAGAATGACAACTAGAGCCACACGTTCACCCTGAGAGGAATAATTGCTGACTAACCACGTCTTGTTTCTTTCTTTCTCAGGGTCGTTCTTTGACTGGACACAGTCCTATGACCTGGCTTTCTACTTCAGCGGGTGCTGTGTGCTGCTGGGGGGGTTGATCCTCTTTGTCTTTGCTCTTCCCTGCTGGGACAGGCAGAAGTCACAGAGCGATAGGCCAGCCGTCCAGTACACCAGCAATTGTGACAAAGTTGCCTCTGTAGCATGAACACTCTGTCTTTACACAGTGACCTTATCACTGCTGCCCGGAAAACACTCACCACTGTGTACTGCCACCCTTACACCACCCTGCCCAGAGGTGTTGTTTTTTTATAACTTTTTTTTATAACTTGACCAGGGGGAAGATTTTTCCACTTTTTTTTTCTGGCTCCAGATTTTGATACCTACTGAAAAAGGCCTTTGAGCTACAGTATATCTTGCTTGGATATATAAGCATTGATTTTTTCTATTTGCCTTAATATATATACAAGAGGCTTATACAACGACTATCAATTGCTGTGTTTACTAAGAATAATGTATGTTTGTCTCTTGTCTGGAACTCTACTACTGAGTTCATAGGAGATAATGACACAAAACATTATGCATTATCTTCAGTAAATGTAGAGAAGAAAACAATCCTGCCTTGTGAACGATATTGGGTATTAACTAAAATATGTCTGCATTGTTAAATACAAGTACAAATTTCCTATTCTAAATATTTTTTTAGGAACATGAAACCCAGAGCTCATGAATTGGAAGTGAGGGAATGCACATTTTTATGTGTGCCAAAGTTATAATTTGAAATCTCTTACCAATCTATCTTATCTTACCAAAGCACTATGACTACGAATGCCTGTATTACGCAATGCCTGTTGAATGATTCAAGAGCCTTGCTTTATCGACCATTTATGTTGTGTTTAAGTGTCTTGGACTTTATTTGTACTTAAACTTAAATAGCTTGAATGAAATACATATAGCACCTGTTTCTGTCTTAACTCTATCTGAAATCAGAGTGAGAATCAGAGCGATTAGAGAGATTGTCTCTCATTTTCTGCATTTGTTTTCACCAGGCTGGTCCTATCCCATCATGTTATAAGCTTAAATGTGTGTATGTGCATGTGTGTGTTGGATGCCAGGTTTGTTAAAGTACTATTTTTGTGCTAATAGTACATCTTTGTAAAATGTATAGAAAGGCACTGGGCCAGATCCACAATGTATCTGGGCCTTCCATAAAAACATAGTAGGCTATTGGTTAATTTGTTTTAAATACATTAAATAGTCACTTTCATGTTGTCTGTAAAGATATACTGACAAAATGCTTGGTATTTGAGATTATTCAAATTTTCAGGTGCAATAAGTATGCTACTATGTTTTTTTCCCTTGACGAAACTGTATACAGGGTACAAATGAAATACTAAATGAAGCAGTCTAAAACAGAGTATGTTGGGCTGTAATTTTGACTTTAACCGTTATGTCTTAATCTTTTATAGGCCTACGTGTTGCAGTATTTATGTATATTGTTTTTTATTGTTTTTTATTTAATGTTATAATATTTAATATGTATCAATAAAAGCTGTTGGGATTCATGTTGTCTGGCCTAGTTTTGTAGTATCACAGAAGTTCAATTACGTTTCAGAAACGACCTTCTATTGACTTTTACACTTTATATACTTATATACACTTTATATTCAAATAACGTCTACGGTGGGGGAACGAAAATGGCATGACACAGGCCTAGTTGTCACCATGGTCACTGTCACATGATTCTTCCTAACATAAACAAGCTTACATAGAACCTGGCAAGCTCCGCTAGGAAGTTAGCTAATGGAAAAGCGATAGTTTCATCTATATATTTTTATACATGTAATGACGATATTTATCTCCCCCGTGTCAAACGTTACCATACATAGTTTAGTTGAGAGGGAAGAGCCTCTTGTCGAGAAGGAAAAGGGACTTTTAACTTAACAAATGGCACGCTGTTCGATCCGCTAAGCTGAACAAATGGGAGCCAGCGCCTCAATTTCGCTCTGTGTAAGTTTAGCTAGGTACTTGCAACAGTTATATTCATGTTATAAATAGACTGACGAAAGTAAATAGACTGTTGTAAATGATAATTAGGTAATATAACGTTATACAGATGTTGAGCAGAGCTTGACACACTTGTCTTCACCTCACCACCTGTCAGCCAGTTAGGCATGCAGTTAATAGTTAATAAATATAGAGCTATGGATACACAGATTAGCCCTCAAATCGCAATGCTAAGCAGCTA
Source organism: Percopsis omiscomaycus (assembly GCA_027575585.1). NCBI lineage: Eukaryota > Metazoa > Chordata > Actinopteri > Percopsiformes > Percopsidae > Percopsis > Percopsis omiscomaycus. The sequence goes on along the minus strand of JAODLI010000007.1, from coordinate 1,578,588 downwards.
TTTCATAGCTCTTCAAAACCCTTGCATTGGTCATTAGGGCAGAGGACCAAGTTAAAGAGTTACCAGTAACGTTAATAACAACAATAACATGAGTGTTTGGAAAAATGAAAGCGGCCCACCTTCCATTTTGCAAAGCAAAATGTTTAAGATGTTCAGGAGGATTCACAAACTTTTAGCACACACCTTAAAGTCACTAATGATTTTGAGTCTTTGGGTTTATACATTTATAGCATGTCATCTTTATGTGCAGAGCAACCCAACTTCAGTGAGAATCAGAGGGCCCAGTGCTAAGGTCGGCCCAGAGCCCTCTGCTCCAGTATCCCCACATCCCGAGGCCGACCCAGACACAAGACCTGTATTCGGCGTATCTTTGGAGAGGTTGAGAGAAGATGGACAGATGGTCTGTGGGGTGCCCTGTGTCTTGAGACAAATGGTGGAATTTCTGGATAGGACAGGTATTACAGATGTTTAAATCAAACCACACCTGCATTTTTATGGACTTATACTGGACTTATATTTGCTGTCTTATTCAGCCAATGCCAATACAAAGTTCCATATAGAAATGGGCAATATTTATTTGCATATAAGAAATATCGTCTAAATATCTGAAAATACAGAGATATAGATTTTTGGTTAAATGGCTATGCGTTCCCATGTAGAGCTTAATACCGTGCACGTTCCTCTGACCTCAGGGGTGCAACAGAGAGGCCTGTTTCGCCTCTGTGGTTCCGTCATCCGGACCAGGCACATGAGACAGCGGTGGGACCATGGAGAGCGAGTGGACCTGCAGCACGAAGGGGAGGTCTCGACCGTGGCCTCGCTCCTCAAACTCTTCCTGCGGGAGATGCCAACAGCCCTAGTTCCTGAGCCCCAGCGCAAGGAGCTGGTCCGCGTCCTTACAGGTACACGGGGATTACAGTTGCTCTGTGCTCCAGGTTAGCGTACATCACACAAGGGAAGGTAGAAGCATCTGAAGAAATGTTGACTGGGGATTGTTTTTGGAAAGTGTGATTTAAGGCAATGTGGTGGAAGGATGGATAAAGGTGATACGTTTTGAGTGACAATTTTAGTTTTCAAAACCTTCCTTTGCCAGTTATAAAGGTCAGTTAACGTATACTTAATTAAAATTTTAATATTTTCATTGTCGATCTGTGATTTCAATTACATATGCAGTGTGCACTGTTGCTAACTACTAAATTATTTCATTTGTAAGTTAGGCTAACAGTTGTCATATGTTTCATCAATCATGAAAAAGTACCATGATATGTTTTGCTCATTTCGCCCCGCTTTAATGCAACAAAATTCCCATGACATAAGTAGTCATTGCACGGCCCTGTACTGTACATGGCACACGGAATGTAGGCTTTACGGTCAAAGAATGCCGTTTGTTTCTCTCAGGAAATGGATGTGTATGTGGGTGCTCATCATTCCCAGTGGGTGCAACCCCAGTCACCTTGCCTTAAGTGAAAAAGTGACTCAGGCTGGTTTGGCTAATAGGCAATATATAACCTTTCAAGTCCACATTCATCTACTTTCCAGTATTACAGCACTGCGGTGACAACATTCTCTCCTCTCTTTATTACATAATAGGGAGAGATTAGAGGTAAAAATAAGAAAAATGTTAATGCCATGTTCAGTGCATTATTGCATGCCATTATGAATGCTATCTTTTGAATTTCCATTGCTGCGCTACATTGTCTGGCCTCCCTGCTTATTGTGCTAACAGTTCTCCTAACCTGCTTGTTACAAAGAATCCACTGGCCTCCACAGTTTTACATATTTTCCAACAGTGGTACCTCAATGGTATTCATAGCCTGATAATGCTGTAGGTCACACACTATTTTTGAGGAGAACATTCTCAATGTGTACTTGGTACTATTCCTGTTATTTTGGCTCTATTTGCCTTGATGTGATTGTACAAACATCAAAGTAGGCAGGAGGTCGAGGTGGGGTTGTGCCTCTCATTTCTGTCCAATTTTGTTTGTTATCAATATCCTCCCACAGTTTGTTATAGAAATGTGAAGGCAGTGATTGAAGTGGAAACCTCCTGAAAAAAGCGAATCTTTTCATTGCTTCACAGAACACGCTGAAGAGGCAGATCTGATTCGATCTCTAAGGGAACAGCTCTGCCACCTCCCCGTTGACAACCTCAGCATCTTGTCCTACCTCATCCACTTTCTGTCCCGAGTGGCCGCTCAGAGCCAATCCAATCACATGCCAGTGGAGAACCTGGCAACCATCTTTGGACCATGTATATTCCAGTAAGTTGCTGTAGCTAATGCCACAACCAGACCCTTAGAAATAAACAAGGATCCCCTTGTTCCTTGTCAAATCAGCGGGTTATCAATATGCTGTCAATCACCCCATTTGTTTATCAGTCACTAGTATTAAGTATTAACCATTAACTGAAATTTCTTTTATTATCAAGCACTGCGTTTTCTAATGTCCGTGCTGCGGTATCTTATTGTGATGTAGGCGTTGTGAAGTTGCCTCAGTATTTCAGGTCAGCCAGTGTGTAGAATTTGAGCCTTTATCTATGAGAATGAAACTCTGATACCAGTTGATTTGTATAGCACATAGTGTGTGCCATTTCAGCATTTTTCCTTTGCAACCCAATACCAAAATGTTTATTACTGACTGATATATTGGTAGAAAGACTGGTAGAAATCTGACAGTTGGCAGTTTGAATATATTATCATTAAATGTATGCTGCAATTGGGATCCTTTCTAGTGGTTTAAATAGTTGTGTACTGAGAACCACTGGTTGGTGACTGCTGTTGATGGCCGTTAGACTGGGCATCAGACGGGCAGAACAGAACATACCAGGAGGATTTGCCCAACTGCTTCTCCCTCCTGTTTACACAAGTTGGCTGGCATTGTAAACAATCCTGACCCCTGGGACGACATTCAAACATACACCCTTCCCCTTTACACTCCCCACCCCACCCTGTGCTTTTTAGTTATGTACTGTATGTGTTGACTGTTGGATTTGATGTCAGTACTGTAAAGTTCAGCATACAAGAGGAATAAGTCATATGATTATTGTGAGGAAAGGCAAATTACATTGCGCGTGGGCCAGTATTTAGCAGGGGAGATGAGGTTTGTGAGAGATGAAGGCAACATTTGTGGCAGGGAAGAGATTGGTCTATCGCTGTGAGCTGCAGAAGGATAGTCCTGATATCTGGGACAGTCCGCCTCTGGCTCCACACGCAAGCCTCAAAACAAGTGTGAAGGGGAGAGGAATGATGGCAATGAACACAGCGAGATATGGTTAGCGAGAAGAAAGCTACTCAATGTCACATTGTGTCAAACTCAATTCTGAAAGAGAGCGAGAGATAAAGAAGCTAATATTAGTCCCGAAAGGCATTATTTCACGTAGATAGATCCATTCCTTATAGGGATCACAAGCAAAGGACCACTTCTTTTAATAGCATATTAGCTATAACGGTGTAAAAATTGTGCATTAGACAAACAACAACATATAACCACTTAAAACAACCGTATAAACAAACATATTGACAACCAAAAAATGTATTGTATTTGTGTATGAAGTTTCTTGAAGATGATCAAACTAAATTAGAATCAACAACAACAAAAAATACTTGAAATGATCAGCACTTTTTGGAGGGTCCCGACCCTCAGAACCACTGAGTCAACAGCTACCTTGCCTGCATGCTTGGCCTGTTCTCACATAGGTTAGTTGGGTGGGTGGGTTACAGCTTTAGCTTACCACCACTCATTTGTCATCATCTCATCATACGTCTGGTATGTGATTCCCAGTGACCTCCTGCTTCTGGTCTGTGTTGGCCTGACTGTTGGCCTGACTGGGCCTGACTGTAATGACTGTGTCAGCGTGGATCCACTCACACAAGCTAGCTCCTATTAATATCCGAATGTTTCACATTCTTAGCCCTGCGTTTATGTAACCAGAAACCTTTGCTTTTTTGCCCTGTGCGGTATATACTTCAACTGGTCTGGCAGGCACAAAGTAGACTGGAGGGGATATCAGCAACAGCAATGTATCGGATTGAAAACAAACCCCTGCTTCCCGTTAAGCACATGAAGATGTTCCAGTTTTTTTCGGTCAGGCGGGCCAATAGGTAATCATAGCTCTGCAATGGAAATCGATTAAGAAAGATTTTTTGAAAGAAATTTGTTTTGTACCTTACATTTAAAAGATAAGAACTATAAGGAATAACACAGGCTCAACATATTTCCTGTGACTAGAGTAATTAGGCTGTGTAAAAGAAAAGAATGAACAATATTTGAACAATATTTGATTGCTGAGCTCTAGGTGGGTTAGCTCTCCAACCTCCTAATTAACAGTTAGTTATGAACAATCTTTTTTAATTCCCCTATTCATAGCCTGGCCTGCTGATTGCCATACATGTACCCGCCACTAGATGGCACCCTATTGAAGCATCACTGTCATATCTTGCCTATGAAAGAAAAGGCAGGTCATGGTTTAGCATAAGACATTGCTGTTGAGACATTGCTTTTGAGATGGTTATGGGTATAATTAGATACAAGAGGTTAGGTATCCCTGCCTTCGGCAAACAGTAACACCAACAGTAGGCCTATGTCAAGATAGCACGTCTGATAAAAGCAGTACGGTAACTGGCTTAAGGAAGTGTGAATGAATGCCAGACAGGTGTTTGAGATACCTGATTAGACCTCTCATGTTAAAAGCAGGTGGTCCTGCGCTGCAATTGCTTTGGCAGTTTGTGATGTCACAGATCATGTAAACCAATCATAAAGAAAGTGTCAGGTGTCATGTCCATCAGGTGTTAGATGTAAGACACTCCCAGTGGTTAATCATTTAATCTTTCAAAGTCCCTTTAAAGCACCTCTGAACTTTTGGTAAACCACCCGTCGATTTTGTCCTGCAGGCAGAAGGTTTAACCACTCGTTCACAGTAGACTCGGCAACTCACAGGTGGATTCATCCACAGTTGATGTAGTTGCTCCTGTTTGTTTTGTAGAATTTAATTTAAGATTTATTTCAAATAAATAAACAATTTGTTTCTGGAAACTGTAACATGAGGACATTCTATCAGTTGTTGTTGTTGTTCTATCAGTCAACTCTCTACCTGTTGCTGCAGTGTGCCAGCAGGGCCCAAGATGTTGCTGGAACAGAATGTGTCCAACTCCCTGTTGTTCCACCTCCTCAAGCATCAGTGTGTCCTCTTCACCCGCCCCAGCTGCGGCCAGGCTCCCCTCTCCCTCCCAGCCCCGCACACGGCCACCTCCACGCCTCCTCCGTCCCCGCCACCACCTGCTCTGTCCTCTCTGTCAAACTTCATGGTGAGCCTTGCATTTACCTTCTATCCTCCGCTAACGCCGGTGTTTTGACCTGGGGCTTCTCAGGATTTTGTGGGTGTGTGTACGGACCTCTCTAGCCTATGTCAGGCTACACACTTTTCGGTTTGTTATGTTGAATGAACTTGAAATGCCGCAGAAATGAACAAGTTCAGTGGACAACTGACATCTTGTTTATGATTGGTTCTTTCGAAATTTACAGCATAGCTCCACCAAAAGAGGTCTAATCAGGCAGAATAACTCCAAACATCTATGTGGGTTTGTAGTTTATGTCCGCACACCATTCGAGTTTGCATAAAATAGAAAAAAATCAACCAATTTTGGTCTTCTCAGGACCTTACCGGAAGCTGTCACTCAGAGCGGAGTAGTGTGGACAGGTTGGAGGGAGAGAGCGCCACCAGTGAATCTGACCAGACACAGACGCACTGCCGTCTCAGCAGGTACAGTCCCCAAAACACTGGAACCATGATGTTATACACTTCACTTTTATTAGGGAACATTCCCCTCATCTAATCTCTCATTATTACAGAATTAACCACCCCTAGCTAGGACCCGTAAATGACTTACTGGTCCCAGGTAGAGAAAAAGCGTGATACGCGGGGCGTCTCTTGAGGTGGATTAAGGCCAGTCCCTGGAGCGCTGGAGCCCTCTGTTCTAGGAACATGGTCATTAAGGTGTCACAACACGTCACGTCTTTTATCAGTGTCAGACTAGGACAGCCCTCGCGTCCCACTTATTCTCTGTGAAACCTGCTGCGTGACCATGCACATGGAATTTAAGTTGATTTCATTTTGTTCAGGATGGGGTTTAAAGACAACAAATCAACAGATGCTATTTCTGTTTTTGACAGAAGTACATAGTACATCTATATGAATAGACTTTTTGTCTGTCAATAAAACAAATGTGTTTTTAATGTGTTTAATGTGTGTCTGGGACTGTGGTCACTGATTACAAAGTCTTAGAAGGCGTTTGCCCATGTTAAAAGTAGCTAGGAACACACGTTTCGCTAACGAGGCAACAATTCTCCTGAGGCGAGGCGATGCCAACCGACTACAGTCAACAGCTCGTTCTCCCTCCAGTGAAATGTCGAGTAAAAATAGCCTCCCACTGTTGACACTGGAAGAGCAGAAAAGGGGAACAATGGCAAATTGGTCCCCCAGACAAAGTCCGTATATTAATGGCCAACTGCTTCTGCAGAATCTCTCACTAGCGATGCAAAAATGCATCGCTAGTGGGTTATTTTTGAATAGCTTGGATCTAAATGAAAGGAGTTAATTTCTACATTTTCCTATTCTGTCCAGTGAAATTACACGTGACTCTGCATTCACGTGCGCTCAACTGGTTAAACCATAGCTGCCAGAGAAATGTGAGTGGGTATGTTTGTGCCTGTCCGTTGTTGCGGTGATAGAGGGAGATGAAATCTCTCTTCATTTCTGCTTCTGTCAATCTGTTGCTGACGAAATGTAAGGGCATCAGATTGTTTTATCCAAAATGTTACTCTCCCATATCACCATATTACTCCATGTTTTTTATTTTTTTATTTTACCCTGTGATATAAAAATGAAGCCGGCAGCATGGTGACCAGGTCTGGGGCAGGTAGTGGTCTAACCGCAGACTCGTGATGATATCACATAAATCATCACTGAGGTCTAATCCTATTGGTCACACAGGTATCAGGAGATTTGTTGTATGCAAAAG
>JAODLI010000007.1:1546610-1571472 GCA_027575585.1 Percopsis omiscomaycus | reverse complement strand
ACACACACACACACACACACACACACACACACACACACACACACACACACACACACACACACACACACACACCTGTGTTATTGGTCTCATTTCATAATGGAACCAAGAGTTCAGAATTCTTGTTGCTTTGAACTGGAGAGAAAGTTCAGGGCCATAACAGTGAAGCATTGCCCCGCCCACAGGGCTGAGGCTGAAGCAGGGGAGGGGGGCTTCCAGTCAGGCTGGAAAATGGAGCTGGATGGGAGTGGAAGAATAAACGGCGTGGGGATGGGGAAGGGGCTGAACGTACGCTGGAGTTTCTACTATTGTTGTAGGAAAGTGGCTGGGGCATAAGGCCGGGGAGGGGGCTTTTTAGCCTGGAGAAAATAGGACCAAAAAAATGAAATGCCTGAGAGGGAGGATAAAAGGCTTTGGTGAGAGCTGCGGCAAGATAGGGGCTTAGTTCCATCTCCTCCAGGCTACATGGGCTGGATTTGAGTTGCTTTGTCAATTGCGGTTTTATTATTGTGGGTCAAGTCCTCCAATACAACAGACAGTCGGGATTTTGAATGTGGGATTTCAAAGAGTCAAAAGACACAACAGTTTGCATATTAGCAGGGACTTCAATGGCTATTGAGCACAACAAAAGGTTTTAAGGCACTCCAACTTACTCTTATTTTGGCTCGAGCTGCCTCCACCCCTCCTGGCTGCCCTGCGATGGACACCTGTTCACATTGAGAAACAACATGTTTCAGCTGGCTAACAATGACAGTGTCACTAACACATAAGAGCTCTAACGATTACAGTACACTACAGTAGTTGGGAGAGCTATAACCCTAAGAATAAACACATGAATAAACACTGCTCTTTTATATACATATAAAAGAGCTTAAAAGGCTCCTTTGAATCAAATCTTAATACGAAAAAAAAGGGATGTTATATTATTATTATATTATTATAGTCATTTTCATAGCTTGTGTTTCTTGTTTCCATTGAGAACCACAGAACAGCTATGTCCAGAAATGACTGCTAACAGCATGATGAAACATTAAGTAAAATTAAAGAAACACTCAGACCATTCAAGATGAGTGGCTCTTTTAAAGTAATAGGAGCCATAGGAGTGACACACGATGATAAATGCTCTCATTATATTTCTTGCCAATATATCAACAAATATTCATTCTTTCACCCCTAACCAGCAACTTCTAACCATAATGTAGCGATCTATGAATTGGCTCACAGTGCTAAAGCTAAGGCCAATTTTAATCAGAACTGCAATACAAATTAAGCCCCAGTCTTTGGGACCAGCTGGTATTGAAAAAAATATATAAAAAAAATATAAGAAATCAACACAGGTCCATCTGGTTCGGCTCAGGAACCCCATTACTTTCACATGAGCACATGCACGCGTGCGAACACACACACACACACACATACAGTATGCCATCAAAACGGAGCACTAGCATTCAAGCTCGGTGTAGGCAGACATCTGCCTCACTACAGCATCCAAACACTGAATCCCTACCAGTTCCCATGATGCAGTTCTTTAGCTGCATCCCAGCCAAAGGCCAGCATTAAAAGGAAAATTCCTGATGTGGCTCAATAAAATGTATCTTTATCGTTATTTAATTGGTCAGTTGCATGTAGAATTTTCAAGTACTACTATTCAAGATAGCCTCAAATTTGTATTTAGAAGCGCACTTTCTTACTAACATATGATTGAGCACCTGGCACTTCTACGTATCCAACAGTGTGCTGTCCAAAGCTTTGGAAACAGAGATTAATAGTATAGAGTACAAGTCAGATTTCCCCTCCTCTTGTTGTCGATCCAGCAAAAACACACCAACTTCCTGTAACTTGGCCAAGCAAAGAAGCCAACTGCACCAGACCTATACAAGCCTTGCTCCACCTCGTGCGACAGCTACTAAATAGATTTAACGGGGTGCAATAAAGATCAGAGGGAAAAATGGTTTGGTTTGACATTTAGTTGTGTTAGAAAAGACCTCAGTGAGAGAGTTATTGAGAAAACCCATAATTACAATTACACCTACAAACCTGGTTGCTCTTTTCAGCCTGGTTGTTCCTGTTGGAGTCAGGGAAGTGAATATGACAGCCGGTCTCTTCCATCACCTTTTTGATATTATTCCCCCCTTTACCGATAACATGGGAGTGTTCTGTGTGGGACACATCCATCTTCAGAGTAACCCTGTTGCTCTGTACAGTGGGAGAGAGGCATAGAGACAGACAGAGGTGTGTGGGGGTGGGGGGTAGGGGGGCAGTACAATGAGGAATACTATTAGCATAATCGTGGGAGTAACAGCATGTCCTGAAAGAAGGTCGGAATTTCACTAGGAATAATAGATGATTCTATGGAAAACAGGCACCAAACTAAGATAATTGCCGGGTTCGTGCTGTGGTAAATTTCCAGCTACTCTGCATCACCTATGGAGATATTTTGAGTGAAGAGACAATGCCAGAGTAAGTTTAAGTAGCACGTAGCCAGTACTGCTTTAGTTCATGGCGTGCACTAGTCAACGCTGATCAACAATAAATGAACAGCTGGTTCACTATTTTACAAGTAAACAAACGCATAAGGAGCAGAATGTTGCACTTTTCACTATGCCTCACAGATCACAGATAGTGCTTCAACAAAGGCTTATGAAACAAAGATCGCAAACACTTAAAGAGCCATGATGGTCATAACCAAAAATTCAACTCATAATCCCAGTGAATTACATGGGGTGAAAAAAGCTGATTGACACACAACATTGGATGCCATTTGAAAACAGACGAAAACAGAAAATAGATGAAACAATAAAATGTATATATTTCAGAGAGAAATAAATACTCCTTTCATGACAAACCCATAAAAGAAACAGCAAAAGGCTGTCATGCGGTGTAGTGTGTTGATGGACTGGCCTAGCTTTTTGTGACTGCATGGAATGGTACTTGCCCACAGGGGGTGCTATAACACACATACTCACAAGTCATGTATCTCTGTTGCCATGGGAAATTGAAAGCACATTATGAAAACCACTACAGACTACCTAGCGTACCTACTTGTATCATTCTGTTGTGTGTATGCAGTCAACTGGACAGAGGAGAGCAAGATATAAATATAAACTAGCCCACTAAAAGCACACACTAGCTAAACTCCCATCTTCATATGGATTTAAAGTACCTTTGTGTCGAGGACGGACATGATTCTGTCCTTGGCTTCCCTCACATTCTCCCTTTTTCCACAGACCTTTATATGGGGATCTGCGGAGAGACAAAACAAAGGTGAAATAGGGAGACATCTTTGGGTTTAGATTATATATACACACGTGTGTGTGTGTGTGTGTGTGTGTGTGTGTGTGTGTGTGTGTGTGTGTGTGTGTGTTAATGATACAGGGGACAAAGTAAACAGACTCTTCATGCAGGGTGAACGCATCAGATTATTTCTCGGCTCAGATTCAGTAGAAAATAATGATCATATTGTCTGTCAAATCATGCTGGGGATATGACAACAATGAACATGGAGTCGTCACAGCCGACAGCCCGGCCGTCCTTATGAACGTAAACCTTAACGTTGCATCAGTTGACCGATACTGTAACGCTATCATTATAGCATAGTGTTAGTCAGACAGACGTTAGACAGATTCTACCAGTTATATATCAATAGCCTAATTTTAGCAGGCTACCGTTTGGCTACTCATCATATCATGCAGAATAGACAGATGTTAAACGTGGCTACTTTATCATCTAGTTACATTTTGGAAACAAGCATTGATAAAAAGACAACAAAAAAACAAAAACAAAAATGAACTTTGTCTGAAGAATGATCCTCATAATGCTGACTGTTTCAAGCAATTTCTTGTCACACTACTAGGCTACGTTATATTGTCTCATCTTACAATGTGTTTTGTTGATGATTATGACGATTATGGCCGCATTGGTCGATATCCATTGACCGTTCACAGTACGACTTGAAATCAGATGTAAACCATTGTACACTAGGCTACCAGAAATGTTCAAAATCGGCTGAAAAAAAATCTATTTGGTCAGATTGTCAATTGGGGATAAAATCGGGCAGTGTAACCTGGCCTTAAGTCACAAATTTGCACACACATGTGCCTGAACATCCACATACAAGTACGTGTGCCACACACACATCTCTAAAAGCTTCTCACTGCAATGGTAATTGTACCGAGCAGCAGGAAGTGAGATAAGTGCGCTCCCAGTAACACACACACACACACACACACACACAATCTGAGATTTACAGTATAGTCTTTTGGACTGGCCTGAGAAGCAGATTTACTGTTATGGTTCTGGGACCTCAGAGGAGCCTATTGTTTCTTCTTCTTTTTTCCCCCAGCAAGGCTTAGAAATGGAAAAGCGAGAACAGTACATTCGAAAAATAAATTTGGCTATCTTTTGGTTCCTCCCCCCCCAATCTACACAAATATTTCCAACACCATGTACAATTACCCACATCAAAGATGGACACCAAAGATGATCCAAGCAAGCCCCCTTTGGATACGAGACTCCGATAGGTTGGCTAGGCTTTGGAATGTCGTTGCTAAGAAGTATATTTAGGAGCTTCAGAGCTGTGTTTTACGGGCAGCAGGGGAGTGTTGGAGCCAAGTGATGTGGATTGTGTTAGGTGATGAGATGCTAAAGAAAAAGAACGGGGAGAGCAGCGAAGGGGGGTTCCCATTTACATAATCTTAGCATTTGTTCCAGGACATTTTCCAAATATACAGCTGTTGCTGTGAACCAGTTAAAATCCTCCACTTCCTGCTGTACTGTCCACTCTGAACATAAGGGGGCGTTTTGTCCTTTCACTGCCCCTTCTCTAACCTGTGTGGAGCACATCTGGCAAACATTAGCCGTCCCAAACTAGTGTTGCAGAGATGTGATGTGGAACACCCCCGCATTTCTGAAGTAGAATGTGCCATGTGTTTGCATTTGATGATTGATTGTGGAATAAAAAAAATAGGCACCTTAAGTCTTAATTTGGCAAATGTAACAAGTGGAAAAACAAACATTAAGGTGGACTTAACAGCTGCAAAGCGCGAGTGCTTTCAGTCGCACATCTTGGTTGTTTCACTTTGTAGAAAGGTGAACCTTTTGACCTTCATATCCTTAGGCAAGACATTTTTTCCTGTTGTGCCTTACATCCAAAAATAGCATACAAATGTAAGGAATTATTCTTTCGGCTGGTCGATTCCCATTAAAGACATCTGCAGGAATGTTGTTGAAATAGACAACTGACACGAAATGCAAGTTTTATATTGGATGCCTTGGAAATAAGTTAATTATCATTAAACTAAATCTAATTAAACAGGGCCCTCTTTCAACATTGTCAGGGTTCCTAAGCAAGTCTCAACTTTACAAAACAACAAATGCAACCAAGATTATCTATTGGCACAATGCTGGTTACCAACTTTCTCGGTTGACCCGGTTTCAGAAGACCTGGCGATGATTAATCCCTGTGAAGTTTGCGGCGACTAGCCAATCATGTCAAGCACTGGAGAGGTCGGGGGAGTTTCTCATCAGAGAGGAAAGAAAGAATATTGTGGAATTATGAAGAATATAAAATTTGTATGATGACTAAAAGCAACTTCATACAAATACTGCCTGCAAAAGCAAAACTGTTTGCAAAACCGGTCATGGCAAGTGGCATAATGCGCCTCAAGGAAACAAAATCAAATGCCATTCTTCTTCGTGTAATTAAATACTGGAAATCAATGTGGATTGTAATGATTATATTTTCCTTACAACAATAATACGTCAATGTCAGTAACATGTAAAAAAGTAAAAAGTGTTAAGCAATGCAATAAACAACAGAATTGGCATTTTATGCTTAAAGTAAAAGCTAGAAAGATATGATTCCCTCTGTGAAAAATCTCTCTCTCATACATCTCGTAATAATCCGGGAAAGCAAGGGGCGATCTGGAAAGACATGGCCATGCACATGTCAGGGAATAAATGGCACTATTGTGACCGCCGATTGCTTCAAGTGCTGCTACTGATCCGTGATCCTGAACATAACCTGCACTGGAGCAGGTTAGATATTCAGCATAAAGCGTGACACAGTGCCGTGACAGAGAAAATCCAAGGGTGACGACACACACATTCCGAAGATAGCTAGCTACTCCTAGGTCTTTGTTACTTAACTAGGTAATAACATACACACACCTTTGCATGGTTTACACTGACGGTGTAACACACACACACACACACACACACCCTGTATATCAGAGATATGGCTCCTCTAAAATAAAATCACTGACAGGACAGAGGTGCTGATATGCTATGCAGACTAACAATTAGCCTTATCACACGTCTGCAGGTAGACAGAGTAGATGGCATCATGAGCAAGTGTGAAGTTATGGCCAGGGGTTACAAAAGTACACATCTGCTGCTATCCCATTGCGTGCAACTGATACAAGACACCGCAGGAACATACTGTAGATGAAAACAGCGCAAATATAACAACCTTGAAGATTACATAAAAATGTAATTACAATAATCCACCAGCCCCGTCCTGCCAACAAAACAACTATGTCATTGCAGAGAATGGTGTTAGCGTAAAACAGCTGTGGCTCCTGTTTAGTGATATTGAGCGTTTTAGCGATGAGGCAACGATGGAATGTGGATCTGTTTCAGCCCTGTCTTCACCAATAATGCTGATGTCTTTTCCTAAGTTCTACCACCAGGTGTTGCCTTTCCAAGCCTTCTGCCCCCCCCCAAACAAACTAAAGACCGCATGTTAACGTGTTTAATCTCTGACGAGCATAATAATGCAACACACACGCGAGATAACTGCAACCCATTAGTGAACATTCTCCCTATTCTCGCTTTCGGTTTACACAAGACCGAAAGAGCCAGACGGCCAATAAATCAGGTCAGCACAAGCAGAACATCACTCCCCGATGGAAGCTGCAGGTTTTGTGAATGACACAAAACCTGCAAAGTCTGTCTGGACAAGGTAGGTGGGACACATGAACGAATCATTTATGAGGAGGGAGGGAGAATTGTTGAAAGTTTCCGATAAGCATTGTCAGATTTTTTTTTCCGTAGGAGGAAGTTGCATAATGTCCCTGGATTCCACATCTGGCTTTAAAATGCACACAGGGAATTCCACGGCAGACAGTAGAGGGGGCATGGCTACACATAGCACTCCTGGAAGAGCTTTAAATAGTTGCGATAGTCTTTTATTGGCAATAGACACCTGAAGAACTTGACCTTTAAAAATGCACAACAAACCTCAAACACCCCCGTCCCATATGGAGAGACTCACATATTCTCACAGTTCACAAAATGACTAATCAAAGCTTGCCGGCTTTCATCGCTTTCAGTTAAATTCTTAAAGATTAATGGGAAATGTGACCTTGAAGCGCGACCTTGAAATACTTTCTCTTACCTAATGACTTTCCTGAAAACATTCCTTTAGTTATAACAACACAGACTCTAATCATTAAGCTTACTCAGAAAGGGCAAAACACAGAGCGTTGAGTTGTTATTGCAGATACGCATATTAAAGCTATGACCTTCAAGTCAGCCCCGGTTTAGGCGATTGTGGCGATACCCAAGTGGTCAGATAAGATGAACATATTCCAAGAATGTTGATACTGGGTCATATATAAAAAATGAAAACAATCATAACTACAAATGGAAAGGGTTTCATAATTGGGGAGTAGTAACTCTTATTACATCACCTCAAACAGTGTCAAAGAGCAGCAGAACTGCCATTTATTTACACAAAAAACGCTTTAGATTGTTACTTTAAAGTTACACTCCTCAGTTTGTATATCTAAAAAAAAAACAAAAAAAAAAACACCCTTGTGGTTGACATCAGTGTTTCAAAACAAACGGTAAGCTAGGTAAGATACTTCGACTTTTGGTGGGGGGACAACAAATCAAATGATGTGCATTGTTAGACATTTATTTCTGTTCGTCCTGCAGAGAAAAAACGCTAAGGAAACTTGTGTAAACTAATGTAGTGAGTTCACAATAATGCATTTTGTATACATGACATGAAATGCATTTAAAGCAGTGTAAATGTCCGTTATAAGCATCATCTAGAGTTAGGAGCGACATGAAAGTTACCTTTTTTGGATTTCGCTCCAATCTTCAGTTTGGAAGGCCATGCTATTTGTGTTTTGGTCTCATCCATGACCTGGAGAAGAAAGTTGACACTTTTGTTAGAAGGAACATTATATATTGTACCTACTTAATTTCTGCAGTAGCAACATGGTGTAAAATGTGTAGTGTATGTTTTGTCTACAACAGTACTGCCATATAAACGGTTTTCTTTTGTAGACTGGTAATAGTATTTACTAACTGCTGCTGTATTTGGTTAGCTCTAAAGTGTGGACAAAGCTTCTACTTTGAAATCCCCATCAACATGCTGATGTTGAAAGGCACCTCTGAAACAAGGTCTCAGCTGTCTGCAATTACACAGGAAGGCCTTAGAGGAATATGAAAGACAAAGGAAGGGTAGATAAAATGTAAATGTATAATGCAAAGCACATGAAACAGACAATGGAGTTAAAAAGGTGTTTCTATTAGCCTATAGTTTAGATAGGCCTAGCAAGAAACACATATCCCTATATTTTCTAAAACACATTAATAATTTCCTTGCTGAAACAGAGATTTTTGAGGGAAAAAAAAAACTTCAGAGTGCACTTGGCTTTAGGACATGTAAAAAGTGTCAGTAACAATCTATGCGAGAGGCTCCTCATCGTAACTATGAACGGATGTGAAAAGAAATATGGGATTTTCATAAAAAAAAAAAAAGAAGGTGAAAACTGGTCCAAGAGGTTGAGAGAACTCGATATTCTTCTGCCTCCTACAGCCCGTATACATTATGAGCACTGGTTTCCTAGCTCAACCAGACCAAACAACGCCTATAGTATGCATCATCTTACCAACCTGCTCACAGGCAAATCCAATTAGTGGGTGAAAAAAAGGAAATATAATGTCCTCCCTTTGAGGAGGAAAAAGATTGTTGTCATGCTACGGTTTTTCTGTTTGTCTTAACATGTTCCAGGGTTTTGTATTCGAGACGGTCAAGGAAGGAATACTTTGAGCCTGCTGTGACTGCTACATCTATGTGACTACTGGCTGAGATCCAGTTTAATGCAACTAGCATGCATGACTTTGCTAAGTGCATTCCGAACTCGGATGTTAATTATCACTGCCTTAATTAATACCCTATAGACTATGTTTAACGCATCCATGTACATTAACCTCCAAAACAAATAGTTTTTTTAATTATTGTATTAGTCATTGAACTAAAAATCAAGTATTAGTATGACATGACAGCAATACAACAAAATATGAACAACACAGTGTATTCCTGATAATAAAACTGCATAAATCACAAAAAGGAAATTGTTACATTAGTCCAAGTGTTTTGGAAGTAGCTTGGTCTGTTTGGCCTCCTCTACAACCAATTCTGACAGCTTATCCACTGCCAGCCTCAAACACCGGCACAGCAGAAAGCTGGTTTAGGAGGACCCTTCTACAGCACTCTGAGGGGCAGATGTACGAACGTGTTAAAGCCCATTTTAGGCGTCATTTCGTCACAACCTGCACCTGCAAAACATGGCATGGTACGTCCCGCACATATGCTGCAGCAGCGCAGAATGGCTAGTTGCGCTTTTACTACTACTGCATTCATGGGAGGGTCGCGTGTCTGTAACATTTACCCGCCCCTTAAAAGCAGGTGTAATCCAGGAAAACCGATGCATAGGGGAAACAATGGCAGCAGTCATGCGAGCAAGACGAAGACACAGGCAAGGGCGTAGCTTTAGATTGAAATTTGGTAGGGAAATCTTTCTCCGCTACTGCAGATTAGGGGGTCGACCGACATGTTTTTAATCAGGGCCAATGCCGATACGATTATTACTAATCAAAGAGACCGATAACCGATATTTGGAACAGATATACATTTGCAATAAAAATGTTGGTGTCAAAGTTTAGAATAACACAAACGCCAACAACGTGTTTAATAAAAAAAAGAGAACTGGTTGGTCCCTACCCAAACCTACACCTATGAACACAGGCCAAGGAGACGTGCTGAGAGGATTTTCCCCACGAGAATTACTCTTTTTCAATTGAGTGAACGAAAAGTCATCAAGCGTTACACATTAAGCAGTCATGCAATAATACAGTTACTGGAAGAAATCAGAGATGATATCGAACCTCCGACTCAGCGAACTGAGTCGCTGTTTTGCTGAGCTCTCTAACATACATACATCTGTGTTTAAACACTCTTACAGGCTATGATGGTTTAAACATCGCTGAGTTTCTGAAGCATGCGTTAATCATGTCGAAATTTGGTCAGCCAAGGCACTTAACAGCACTGGGTAGCTGGTCATTTCTACGTCACTAACATAACTAAACCACTATAGAGACAGAGGCAGAAAAATTACAATTAGGTAATTTAGCAGAAGCAGTTTACTTACACTTAGTACAATTACAAGTATAATAAGGAGCATCTTGCTCATGAATGCCGGGCTTGTTGTGGATCGAACCCACAACCTAAGCACTAGACTATCCTGCCCCTGTAGCCTAGAACACAAATTCTCATTAAAAAAAGGCTAGGAAGTTAGTCCCTTAATAAAAATGGCTAATGCATTCCTTACAAAGAATTTATGCCAAATGTATTTATTGCAAAACACATTTGTATAACAAATGTGTCCTGTTGGGAGTGCTGCATTTTTTTCCTTCTTCCTCTTAAGCTCTTGGCGCAGGAAGCAGTTTTTTTGGGCATTATCTATCCTCTAATAGCGGAGAAAGATCCTGCCAAGCAGTCCTTCTCATGAGATTCCTTGGCTGCAGAATTGTACTCACTCCCAGTTTTTATGGACTAAAGCACAGAACTAGGAAGAGGCTTTTTATCTGGATGCAGATCATCTCTCTTTGAAACTTCATGTAGACATTATTTTTCCTTTTTAACTGAAGTCAACTAAGATAAAAACAATTTGCACCATTGATCTGATTGGTAAAGGCCCTCTGCATCCTTCTAGAACTACAGTATATGGGAGTAGTAATACCAGGTCCATAGGACGTAAAACCAAAACCTGTTACGTCCCATTGTGTTTTCCCAAGTTATGTACTGGCTCCCAACATGAAAGTGTATAATTAACAGCATGTTGTAAATGCTCTCCTGTAGCTTGCCACATTCTTTAGGTCATGTACACGTGAAAGCTGCTTAGAAAACCCTATACATATAGTACACCACCAAATACCATCAACGTGATTCAAAAACACATTTCTAGAACATTGTGTTCTTGGTAAAGTGGAGAAATCTATTTAATTCCCTCTTAAAACCATGTTTTTTCCCCTTTTTAATCAGCCTCATGGGCCAATAACCAAGGTTTCTGCTTTTCGTCACAAAGGCGTTCACCTCAATTCCACAAAACCTTTCCCCGGTGAAAGAAATTCAACACTACCGCTCAGAAGTGTTCAAAATTATTGTAGCAATTTGTGACTCTGTATAGCATATTGAATGGCCCCAAATAATAATCCAGATGTACTAAATAAATATTAATTGTAAAATAGGGCGCATA
The DNA here is from genome assembly GCA_027575585.1 of Percopsis omiscomaycus. NCBI lineage: Eukaryota > Metazoa > Chordata > Actinopteri > Percopsiformes > Percopsidae > Percopsis > Percopsis omiscomaycus. The sequence continues at coordinate 1,559,923 of JAODLI010000007.1, read as the reverse complement.
ACACAGCGATAAGCTATGTAAAGCAAATGAAGCTCAACACCACGACAGACCATCATGTATTGCTGGACCCCATCAGGAAATGCCATTTTCAAACTCTATGCTAAAAGATGTATGGAAACATAGTTAATATGAAGCAGAGCCCCCATTGAAGCTAAATGATGGAGACTGATGAAAATGACAGGCGTATGTTGATATAGGTAAATGCAATTATACTTTCCATAAAAGTCCAAACTTTTACGGCCTACTCAATTCCTGCTGCCATCTAGAGATTTTCTCTATAGGGTTTTGTTCGGAGCAACTCGTTTCCTGTCCAGCACTGCTTTCCTTGGCAGGAACCTGCAGATGGGAGTGATTTCTGACAGACCACACACCATTTTAAAGGGTAGATGGCGTTTATTTTTATGAAGGGGCCAGCAAATACCTCTCAAATGGGTCGAGATATTTGCACAAATTAGGTTAACTATACATTTAATGTTCCACCCTTTACTCTCTCTGCCACCGCACCCTGTTTTGAAAAGAATAAATATTATGGTCTATAGTTGTGATCAGTTTCACAGCAAGTCCTTGAGGTGAGACAGAGGTGCTGGGGCAAGAACAGCTTAAACAGCTGTTCTACTTGGTTAAGTAGCTAGCTGTTTAACTGGATTCAAACAGGATATCATTTAGGGCAATGTCATGAAAAAAAAGCAACATGTGCTTAACACACATGGCCTGGGTACATGTGGGTGGGTGTGTGTCCGTCTGTTGTTGGTCTGCACGTGTACTGTATGTGTGTGTGTCTGTGGTGCGACAGTAATGGCAAGAGTAAGTGCCTGTGTCCATATAGCATTTCTTTGCGGGCAGAAATGTGCTGGGGAGCGCTTCAACCCAGTGCTTTTTAGATAAAAAGCAGCTCCTAAAAAAATAAAATAAAAGCGGCACGTGAGTTTTGTTTCTATGACAACAATATCTTGACAACATAGTATCACCACGGCCGTTGCGTATCGCTAGCATTACGTTTTTAATATTATAATTATAATATTAAGACATCAATACGGAGAATATCATCGCCTCTTTCAAGAATTACGATTAGATGGAGCCCGGTTACAGTTTCCAGGGTGACGTCCTATCTGATTGGTTACCTGAAAAAAATAATAATAATAAAAAAAAGGGCTGACAAGACCAGCGGCTTTCTAAAAAGTTGAGAAATGTTCAACTAGAAGCACTCTGGGAAAAAAAGACGCTGGGTGCTTTTTTTCTAGGTGGCCGCATATGCTCTCTCCTCATTGGAAACAATTAAAAAAAAGAGATGCTGACACACAAAAAAAAAAAACACTATGTGGACACAGGCCCTAAGACCTCCTTCCTGCTATGCACTGCAATGATGCAGCTGTTGATTCAGCTGGAATGTGCGTAAGCGTGTGTTAAGTGTGTTTTTGCGTGCACATGTGAAGGTCGGAGGGGGGGCGGAGGTCTGGTGACGGCTGGCAGCCATGAGAGATGCACTGTGAAGATACAAAGCTAGCCGTCCCCCAAGAGACAATACAGTCACAAGTGAGTGCAAGTGAATCAGAGTGCTAACTTGCTCCACAAGGCCCATTACATGTGGGGTTGGGACCCCTCTACCTTGGGGCTGTGCTAAACAAAAAGTTCTTGAAGAGCAGCCTACATTTCAACAGCACTTTTACAAACACATCTTACCGTTAAAAGTGCATGGAGTAATACTTTAGCATTGAATTTGGACCCGAGAAGATTCTTTAAAATACAGCAAAAACAACATTCATTGCCGAATATCATTTTATACGTCCTGTAGATATGTTTTCTCACTTCAAAATCCCAAATGTCTGACAACCACACCAGCACTAATGTCGCAGATGAATGTGTAGTGCACAGAACTTTGGGCCCGAGAAACATCAAGAATTTAGACGACAGATCGGCTTGCCTTGACATGGTGACCATTGGAAAAGCCAAAAAAACTGCATCAGCTCACGATAAGTAACTGTTTAGATGTTGTCGTGACCTCATGCAAAACTACTAGGCACTTCAACACTTACAAACTAATAAATGGATTATGTCTGGCCTGATATCTAAGCACATTGGCGCTCATATATCACACCTGGCATTATTTATAAAACCGCAACCCCTGGGAAGGATAAACGGAAGGGGGATGAAGGATGAATCGGCGCTCGACTCAAAGACATCTCTCAATTTAAAGCCTATCCAAAACTTGTCTGTGGTCCACAGCTATCTACTTGACCAGCTCAGCTCTTCACAAATTCATGTGAGCTCTCCAAAATGTTCCATTTTCTTTACCATGCCTTGGAGACGCCAACACTTGTTTGAGCTTAACAAAAATAATCAATTACTCTGTCTTCACTCGGCCTGTCTGAACACCTTAATGGCAATGGTACATACATTTAACAGTTTAATAGACCACAACAAAGACACAATAAGAAAATAAAGAGGAGGGGAATAGGGCAAAGAAGTAAACACAAACTAAAGAGAATAAAACAGAAACATTGGCTGTGACAGGCTTATATTCTCTTATGTAGCCTGCAGGGATTCACAGAGGTTTTTTTCCCCCAGCTGTGGCCCTTTGTGCTCTTAGATTGGACTGCAACCCTCTCACTTCTTACAGAATAAACTATTAAACAAATGAGCAGGAAGGAATTCTCTGTTATGGAATGTTGCGGTGGACTGAAATGAAGTGAGACAGAAATTGAATAAGAAAGATTTAACTCACTCAAGGTACTGATGGGGCTAAAATGCAAAGCAAAACGTTGAGTCTCCAGTATGCATGTTTAAGTGTGCGTTTGAACCGCAATGCATTATAGGAGAGCGACTGCTATGTGCATAACATATTACTCTTAGAAAGTGTCTGTGGTACATGGGTGTGTTGGAAGGACAGGAAGTGGTCCAACTAAGAGTTTCCATTTTCATCGCCTCTTCAAGGTGCTCCACACACCCACCATCCATTTTCCTTTAACAATACCAATTCTACATCCAAATCCTGTGTTTATTTTCCTGACTTTAATTGGATATGCTATGGTGATCATGCTATCAGAGGAAAACTATTCAGAGTTATCCAAATGGAAATTCTTCAATAAAAACATGACTTCAGTGCTGCTACTTTACCGCTCCTCCCTAGCTTGCCAACCCACACAGCTGTACGCTAATGTATAATTAGTGAATATTTAACCTCTAATAACCACCACCTTTTGGAAGAGCAGTGAAAGTATCCAAGCTGGAGGCTTTAAAAACCATAACTGGCAGAGCCAATGCAACCGACACATGCATAATGCCAGTTTAGCTTTGTTGAATGAAAAGTAGATCTGTTAAATATTATACTCTACTGTTTTCCCAAACCAGTACAAGACGTGAAATCCCATTCCATCAAATCCCATCTAATGTGTTAATATACAATGCGGCAGGTTAACATTTCTTAGTTTTTTCGGGGACATCTAAATTGCCTCTTTCAAATCACAAAAGAACACACATGTTCAAACTAATGAGGAAACATCACTTAATACAGGAGCAAATAAACCAAGACCCTCACATAGCCTAAATAGGATAACTGACAGCTACAGTAATTAAGAAGCTTTAAGAAAAATACCTTAAATGTGAGATATAGGCCTACACAATTTTTCATCCTCGTAAAGCCACTCCTTAAAACCAAAAGGGCTGGCTTTTTTCATCCAATGACAACATGTCACGTTTACACATTAAGGCAGAAAATAAGAAAAACAATAAAACAGTCCAAAGAAAACAATAAAACAGTCCAATCAATAACTCAGTGAATGAACAAACAATTAGCACTGTCATGCGTAACTGGTGGTTATTCACCTGGCTTCATTCAATTGTCAGACTTAATGGCAAGACTCAATGGAACAAAAAATAGACAGCCTACTTCCTACTGTCATTCCTTACATGTGGAAATGCCTGTGCAGGCGTATTTTTAGAGACTTCTACACAGAATATTAACCCCTTTTAAACTGATAGACTTTTTGTCTTTGCTGTGGCCCTTCACTTGCTTTACTCTACGGGTCGCACAGTGGTACATAGCTAACTATTTTGACAGGAAATATGTCAAACTGTCATTTATTCCATACAAAATTCAGTGTGTTCAGTGAGACTGCCTGCACATAGACAACAGTACGCTAATGTATAATTAGTGAATATTTAACCTCTAATAACCACCACCTTTTGGAAGAGCAGTGAAAGTATCCAAGCTGGAGGCTTTAAAAACCATAACTGGCAGAGCCAATGCAACCGACACATGCATAATGCCAGTTTAGCTTTGTTGAATGAAAAGTAGAATGAAATCTAGAATGAAATGTCTACCTGCATTTAACTGAAATAGAGCTCCCCTAGATGAGCCTTCAGTCCAATATAAGGAACGCAGAGAGGCTTCAAGCTTCAGGTCACTAGCATTACTAATCAGAACCCTGAGTAAATTTGCATCACTATTGTTTCAATCTTTTGTCTTAGTCTTTTTGTGACTTTAGATTCAAGGTCATCTAGAGCCAAGGCTTCCTGCATGTGCTTGAACCCAATTAAAAATAAAATAAAAAAATAATTTAAGTCTGCCACACTCACCTTCTGGAAGAAATCCTCTCCACCATTAACGCGCCCCTCAGAGGCAGCTAAAAGAGAGAGAGAGAGAGAAAAACAATTCGTAAAACCACAAGGAGACACTCGATGTTAAATACACACTGTAACCTCAACGCAGCCAAATTGTGCATGGCCCATGCAGAATGGGTTATCCAATGTCCTGGAAATGTTAGGGTATCTTCCACTCAGACGTTGATCTCTATTTTACAGGGTATTTGGCTTGGCACAGGTATCGATATAGCTCAGATGTAAAACTATGTTCCAAGTCATTTTCTGCAATCCCTATGATTGGATACAGCTTCCGTTTAACAAATTGGTGGATATGGTAAAAATGTACAGTAGCTGTTAACAGTATAAGACAAGAGGGTTTTTCACTTTTTAAAATTGCTCTGGATAATTTTAATGAATTGTAATACTATCCATGTGTAAAGCATTGGGCAGTTATTGTATTTGGTCCTAAAGTCCCAGTCAACAAAACAGCCTTCTTGAGCCTAAAGTCTTAAATGCTATTTTCCAGGAAAAACTCTGGGAATACCGGGAAACTATTATCAGATATAGTACGCTTGATAGGGCCAGTGGGTCAACCAAGCAAATAAAGTCTTAAAGTCTCTCCAACACATCTGAAATCCATGCAGACAGCGTGGTTCTGGTGAATCAAAATACAGATCTGCTCTCCAAGAAGAACTCTCATGTTCATCCGTCATTCAGGACAGCCTGCATAGGGATGTAATGATGCAGTTCAGGCTCTCTGAGCAAATCTTGGTCAGAGTCAGCAATGAAGGTTACCGGGTTTAGATACTCATAAATACTCATTACTAGTCTCTGAGTAATGACAAGAATTATATGTGAACGCTGTGGTGTGCGATTACCAAGCTATGTTGGTTTGTTCCTGTCCACCTTTCATCAAGAATATTCTTCTTTATTTTTCATTTATGGCTGATGAGAGCTGACAACAACTCCCTCCCACAGAAAACATTTCACCACTAGGGGCGCAAAATGATTGATAGTGTGTGTGCGTGTTTTTTTTACCCTGCACTATATGTATCATTTGCATTACTAAGGTGTCTGATTGAGGGATATTTTCCCACATTTCTAGAGAATACCCAACAACATGGAACAACCCAATGACACAGTACTGAACAGCTAAGAACACTTTCACCTTCAACAAGACCAAAACGGACAGAAAAACATGCCCCCCCCCACCCCCCAAATGACACCAATGCACAGCTGTTGTGGGAGCATTTTTGAGCTGAGACCAGAAAATATCACACATCATAGGCACAACATATACAAATGGATTACTTCTGTAAAAATAAAAATATTCCAACTACCACCTCCATCAAACCTCCATTCCTGTGCTACTCAAGACTCTTTTTTGACGACTATGAAATATATGTTGACACACCGTTTTAAAGCCAACTGGAAATATTAACACAATCCGCTTCAGACTGCACAATTTCCATAATTTAGGCTAGAAATATCATCCTTTGAGGTGAAATGATAACGATACAGCAAACAGTCTTGGATGAGTGTCTAACTCTTGGGTGGCCTGTGGTATTATCAGCGAGTGTGGAAGTCATAGTTACTGCGGTGTTTCCTGTGAAAACCAAACAGCCACAAATCAAAGTAGAGCACAAATATTCAGCACAATCTTCCTTTCCTTATGCAATATACATGGGCAGGTCTGATTTTATGATATACCTGTAGGCCTGTTGTATTAGATACATAAGTAATGGGTGATAATCCTAAAATGTGAATACGCAATTCTGCATTACTGAAACATACAGTATTGAGAACATATGTATAAAAAGCCTTTTTAAACTAGCATTTAAATGAAATAATAAATTAAAAACACAGACATTAAAACAGCAGCCTAGACAGATAAGTTGGGACGGCTAAAATTATAACCATAAAGATGTGAAAACTGTAAGGATAACACCAAGTAAACCAAATATAAAAATCGGTATTAACTCTTGACTGCTCTTAGATATGGTTGAAAGCAAAGTACCATTTTCACTTAACTGTCATACTTTAAGTTGTACATATTTTCCAAATGTGCGATTCTAATTGAAACACCACCCACCCCCTCAAATAACTCATTTTATGATGCTATGATGACCATGTAACCTGTCTGTGATTCCTCAATATGCCGACTACCTGTGGAGAAATGTCTGAGATGTACCTGAAAGATTAGGACCTTGTCTAATAGATGAGGTCTTCATTTTGGGAACCTGTTGGCGCTGGCACGAAACTAAAGCAGCCAATTGTTTGCCATTATGTCCGAAAGTTTATAAACCCTAAATCTAGTCAATATTATCCAATGGGGCCTAGTTCTATCATTTGGCTTATAAAAAATAAAAAGAGAAACAACAAAAAGAGATCTCTGAGGCATTTTTTCAGAAACGAAGAGAAAGACTATAAACAGCCATACTAAAAGTATAGAAAGTATTTTCAAACCAAATTTGACCACTTATTGAGAATATTTAACAAAAATATTAACCATATAAGTTTATCGTCATGCCTGACCTACTTGAGAAAGCTGCCTAACCCTTAATACTTTGGATACCTAATCGCTTTGGATAAAAGCATCTGCTAAATGCCAAATTGCAATTGTGTTGTATAATGTTGAATTAATGGGGGTTAAAGGAATGTTATGTAGCAACACAAGGCCCATGTGCGGAGAGCAAAACATCCTGTTGGCGTGCAGGCCAGCCGTAGGAGAACCTATAGGAGACAAAGGGTACCTGGGTAAATTCATATTTTATGGGGGCAGGAACCAGCAGTCTCCTGCCTTGTTTCTACTCTTGATCTGTGCAACATGTGCAAAGCACAGTGTTAACAATGTCATATGACGGGAATTAAATTAGCATTTAGACATTGGGAATTACGCATTTGATTAACGTCATTTTCCACAACATTTCTCAGAGAACCTAGAGACAACATAAAACAAACACGGCACCAATTAGCACTGGGGAGATTTCATCCTGCATTCATTGCAGAAGAGTTTGTATTGAATTTATATCCGTCTCGACGGCTGGAGTACCAGGTTTTATGACGACAACTGTGTTCCATCTTACAGAGACAGCCGATTGTAAACTGGTCGCAAATAATTTATGACCCGAGATCACCGATTGCAACATCTGACACGTCAGATGTTGCAATCGATATAACTGCATTTTTCAAAAGGATGGATAAAACGTTAGTGAGGCACAGAAATCTCTGGCGTCTTCAATAATGATCCATGCAATATGTCAAATGGCCAGTTCCTCCTTTAGTTTGTATAGAGAAGTGACAAACACAACGTAACTCTAGCGAGTACTGGATGAAAAGGCGTCTGGTATCCATTATTTTGTGGACACAGCAACTATCCGGGAGATTCCGTTGTTTTGAAGTGAGTGAAGTTAAAATGAATGTAAACAGCGCTAGAGGAATATAGATTCATTCTGCATGTCAGTATGTAGCACACCACAAGGACCCTAATCTGTAAAATACAATATGTATCTGCAAACCTGCATTACGCTCTTCACATCAGGCTAACTTAAACACTTATCTGGTGTTCCTGTCCTTCACCACAGCCTCTAGACGGACTGTTTAGTAATGGAAACACCAAAGCCAAACAAAATACAACAAGTATCAGTGACCTTTTAAATACCAAGGGGGCAGATGGCAGCTCAAATGTGAACCAGTATCCACTATTCCTGTTAAACCCAATCCGATCTATTAGACCCACCCAATGGTATAGACAGTGAAAACTACACGCATCTGGCTCCACTAAGAACCTGAATATGGTTGAATTGTAAAGAAAAGCACACATTCATATCAAAAGGTTTTGTATAAAAAAGGGCAGAAGCGTATTTGGAGCATGACAAAAAGGTAAACTCCAGAGGCGTTAGATAAATGTTTAAACCACTGACTGTGTATAGTGACAAGACTAAACCCTAATATAACACACTGAAGGTTAAGAGTAAAGTAATTTAAACCTGGACCAAGTAAATACTATGCAGGCAGACAAATAAGCAACATTTTCTCAGAAGTAAGAATTCTTTCCTCAAAATAGGATATTACAACAGATGAGGTTGGTTTCATATAAAATAAATAAAGAAGTTATTGTAAATAGATACAAAGAGAAATCAACCACTAAATTGCCAAGAGGTAGTAAATCACATGGCCAAAGAAATCACTGTCAGAATATTTAGCCTGGACTCGGGCACCCAAACAGTGTGGCCAGAGCATTTTTTTTTTTTTAAACAATCTAAGCCTCTTGTATAAACATTCAAGGTTTGGGTATCTCAGTGCAATCTTTAATAGTCCGGGGAACTAGTTTACTGACTGAAAAGGTGTGCCGGGTCTGCAAATCCCTCCAGCATGTGCTGAGGTTTGCGGGATGGAGCAGAGCAGCTTTCAGCTGATTCAACAGAGGTCTAATGAGAAAACCTCAGTGAGCCCCATATGAAAACACAAATACACACGGAACTACAGACAGACACAATTCGGCCTGTTCTCCGTAACAACCACAAATTTACACACACAATTACCATTTTAGTGGATTCCACGGTTGTCAGTGTGCAGAGGTGAACGTCATTTGTGGCCATTAATCAACATGCAATCACAGCACAATGAATATCAAGAGGAGGAGGGGGAAGCACTTCATAACAAACCATTAAACAGCTTGGAAATGGGTTGGTGAGATTTACCGGGGGATTTAGGACCAAAGAAGTGTTAATTAATTACGTCATGTCATGTTTACATAAGATTATTTTGGGTGTAAGAAAGACCACTAGAATTTGTATTTTGACAATACTTTAAAGATATTTTTTTATTCAATAAACAAATGCTCCAAGAGCAGACGTAATTACTGCTAGCTTTGTTTGTATCAATTACATTCATAGAGCAGATGTTTTCATTTTAAGAACCTGTAGAACTTACACATTAACATCACCAAGTAAATATTTATAAAAGAACCATTTACACCTGCAACTAAGATGAAATCATTAGGCTATAGCTTGTTTTAATTCACCTTTCCTTTAATGTTTAATGTTACATAGCTGATGCAGTGTTTTTGGTGGGTTATTTACAGCTAAATGGGACACTCATGACCTCTTCAACATTAAAATGTGTCACGATCTGTTTGGGAGTTGCTCTTGTCAAGAACCTGCCAGGGAAACGTTTACCTCTTTCAGGTGTCGTCATGTGTCGGCTGCTTATGCCTTGGTGGATTCCAGCATTAACAAGCGAAAACCATACCTTTATAATTTTATATTTTAGTATGAATTTGAAGCCCCTGTGTCAGTTAAATTTAATTTAATTTATCAATTAAATTAAAATACCAGCATTAAAGAAGAGGCGATTCTACGTAGTGTATCACCTTACAGCTGATGAAGGGATGGCTACCTTAGAGCTGGGATCTAAATTAAAACGCTTAGCACTGCTTCCTATGCATGCTGCTCTGGCAGGGTTTTACAGTACGCAAGTTGGCACAGCACAGAAATGACAGAAATGATTCAGTGGCTTTCCAAGACAACTATATCTAATCATCAAGTAAAGGATTGGGGAACTGGTAGAAGCCAGACAGGTTGTCTTCTTACAGTGATGTGTAGCAACACTGCCAGCAAAACAAACCGTTCTTCCAGTGCCCATAGCTGTAAGGGGCAGGGATAGACAACAGTGCAGGCTGTGAGGGTTGTTGGGGGAAGTCTGTAGGGATGGGGGGGCGGTAGAGAAGAGAGTCAGGAGGGACAAACGTGACATGCGTGTGTTTCAAACCAAACCAACACATTTTTGTAATGTTAGTTTCAACCACAACAGGATTTCTAGAGACAAATTGAGTAGTGTTTCACATACATTGTGATTATGGCTTTTATTGGTACAGTATAGTCAGATAAATTGTTTATTTTCCGCTGTGAATCTCTCCTCTGAGATAGGTCTTTCCCTCCCATTTTATTGGTGTCAAGTGAGGTCACTGAATATGAATTTGTGCTGCATCACTTACAGCTTCCACCCTCTTTCCAATTGGGAATAACGCTAATTAGATGTAATGCTTCGTAGTCAGAATCAAAACGCATCTCTCTTACAATATAATATAACGAACAATCATGAGCTTCTCTGAAATACAAAGGTGAAAGGTAAATACAGCTATCTAGTAATTTTCTGTGAAAAAGTAAAATTACAATTAGGCCATTAGGTTTTTATCCAAAGTGATTTACAATTACATTAAAACAAAATATTAAAAAACAACAAATTCTCTCCAGACCAGAACTCACAAAATGGTACTTTAACGCCTGCAGTGTTACTAGGGAACGGCATATCAGATAAATAAACTAAGTTCCAGATGTCGCTGTCCAGCTGAGAGAAAAAGCATGCAAAGAAATTACATTCACCCAACCTGAGGGCAGAAGGATAAAAGGAGTTAAGGAACCAAACTAGTCTGGATTGAAGAAATGATATTGCACATAGTATGCTTAACTGAGAAAAACAGTTTCAGACACCCAGGAAATCACAAACACATTTAAAAATAAAGAAAAAAGCATTTTTAAACAAACATTCTTGTGTTTTAAGGGGTTGCAGCCAGTCCATGAGCCCAAGCTGTGTAAAATATTTAGTTATCTATTAACGAAATTCTTCTATGTTGTGTGAACAGTTAATGTCAGAAATAGTGATTTCCCAACAGTGGTGCATTCCTGGTACCTGGTATCTACTGTTGCAGATCCCCCACGGAGCACAGGGAGTCAGTATCACAAAAGAGGGGTACTGCTTATGCTAACATTCCCATTAGGCATTTATCAGTCTGTCCTAACTTTTCGTTCATCCAAGCCTACGAGGAAGCGAGAATTCTTTCCTCAATTGCTTGACACATCCAATAAGCCCAGGCATAGCACAACTGCTCATGGGAAATGAAAATAATTCAATTGGGGAATGGAAATGGCTGCCCTCGCCCCAATCCAAACAATATGAAATTTCCTATTTCTAAATTTTTCACGCATTTCTCTTCTTGATCCAAACAGCAGAATATTCTGGCAACAGTCAGGACTAAATCCAAAAGGTTGTCTCATAGAACTGCAGTTTCTCCAATCAGGGCAAGTGGCAAGGAGCTAGATTGTACTTGAGGTTGAATGAGAGAGAGAGCAACAAACCGAGGTTCTCCGAAGATAAACACTCAAAGCTCTTGGGGTGAGCGGTAAAGGCTGGGTAGTGTACACTCCTGCACACGTACAGGAGGAGTAGGGGGTTGCCCCCCCCCCCCCAATCAAAAAAAACATGACTAAAATAGCAACCGCAAACCAGACAGAATGTAAATCTGCACTTTGAAAAAGGCTGAAAAAAATAGCTTTGAGGGACGTAGAAAAACAGGTATTCATTTCAGCCCATTTACAGTTCCAGGAGCAGAGAAATGGGTCAGAGCGCTCTAGCTCTAGTCGGACTGTCGAAATAGGACTCCTGGTTTTATTTTCTTGAGTAATGAATCGCAGGTTTTTCCACCGACCAGAGCTCAATTATATTAGAACTCTGAAAGCTTCATCATGCCCAGGATGTAGGAATTCAACGCGTAAGCAAAGTTGAAGAGAATTGTATAATTGTATCAGCATGTTTCAGGCAAATGTGTAGGAGAGGGAGATCATGGGCAGAGCTCATCTGCACTACTGTTCATGCCCAATTACAGCTACAGATTCTGACAATGAATCAACAAAGCACACTTGTGCTGTTAATGCTTTCTATGTTGCTAACCTATTAACCTTCCTGGAATCAGATATTAAAAGGCAAGTGTAGAGGAATTCTCAGGGGAAGTGTATCTAAGTCACTGGCTGCCAAGAATAGAGTTTAAGGATATGCTCTAACCGGACCCAGTCTGCTTAATTTAAAGCAGCATAGGACAATTGCGACCACTCTGGTCACGAGACGCAATTGTGTATTTTTAAAGCCGATTTTTCATTTTAAGTATCATTTCATTTTGATTTTTTAAGTACAGACTAGTGACTGTCAATGTAGTAGCCTATTTATCCATTACTAATGATCATGTACAGCGTTATACTGTACAGCTTTAATAAAAACAGCATCAAGCAAGATAGGGTATACTGGATCATCTTTGTTTCTAATAACCGTTTCCAATAATTTTTTTAGGCTATGAATGAACTCAATACGTTAGCTCAAAGGTGTCGGAGTGGGGGTATGGTTGTAGCGTGAGGAGTGGGGCTCTTCATCTGCTCCAGAACAGAGGTGCAGCAAGCTGGAACAACAGCACAGTGTTCCACTGCCCAAGAGGCAGCGAACGAGAGGGAGAACGCACGAGAGAGCAAGAGCCTCCAGCACATTCCCCGCATGACGCTCACTTCCTGTCTGACGGTCTTACTCAGCACTCAGGAGGAAGACGAGGATGGGGCCCCAACATGCACTCTCCCTTTTATTACGTGGGCATAGAGACCAGAGAAATGTGTTTTTTGCATCACTATAGCAAAAAAGAAAATATCTTTCACTTCCCATATGAAGAAGCATGCTTCCACTTCTTCTAATGAGTGTGATGGTGGTGATTAGGGCTGTGCTAAAATATCGATACAGCGATATATCGCAATATTTATTTTCGCGATATACTAAATCGATTTCCAGATATAAAAAAAAATCGATTCTTTAAAAAAAATAAAAAATAAATAAAAACATTCTCGTTTTAAACGGTGTGTGAACTACAACTACTAGATGTCGCAGTATGGCTAGTTGCCTAGAACTGATGGCCC
>JAODLI010000007.1:1510213-1546510 GCA_027575585.1 Percopsis omiscomaycus | reverse complement strand
CTATGTTTGGTCCCGATCCACCAGTTGACAAACACTGATTGTGGACTGGGTCACTGACGTGTGCTTCAGCTCCGTCAAAAATGTATACGTTTACCGAACTTCCGATGGTGCACTTTTATTTTGAAAGGTGCATAGCTGTATTAACAGTGCATATAGACACAAATCGATTTGTGAAATAAATGATAATGGTTCAGAAATGAAATGATCTTTGGGTCGTGACTTAATGACCAAGGACAAACATGGGTCCTGAGGTTAGACCAGTTGAGAACGAGTGATATATATAAGATGTAACTGCTCATCACTTGATAAGCAGTTATGGCTTTCCTGTGTTAAAATTGTAAATCCACAAGGTTAAGTGGAACCTTACTTCACACATTAATAAAGTAACAGGTAATTATCAACATTACATTTAGCTGCCTTTTAAAAAGCAATGCCAAAAGTATTAGCAATAGTGCAGTTACCAGAATTGTCTAAATACCTTTACAACCAGAAGCTTTCTCAAATTCACAGTGAGGCATTCTCCTATGGAAATGTATGCTAATTGTTCTGTGCTCTGGTTTCAGATCACCTTTTGGCAAGTGCAATTAGACAGGCATCGACTGAAAATGTCCAAAGTGGCAGAGAGGTGAGTGATGTTCTCTGTGTCTTTATTCAGTTTAGCCATCGATCTGTTTATTGGATCCTTAAATGGCCAAATGTGGCGAGGAATTACGAGCTCCAGTGACCTTGGGGAGTGATTGGAGCCCAGACGATGCCTTCAGTGGGGCTCAGCAGCGAGCCAGCCACACACTGGAGGGCACACAAAGCCTCAATTTGTCATTTCCTGCATTGAAAAGATGACTATACACGCCACAGAGAGCTCCCCAGCCTTCTGTTTAAACACGGGGGTCATTCCCTCTCATCAGGCTCTACCTGATGAGAGGGAACATTGTCAAATGTCAAATATTTGTTCTTATTTGACATTTTTAACACATGAGGTCAGACTATGCCGTGGCATTGTGTAACAGAGAATAACTAGATACAGTTATTGACATAAAACTCCCAGCTCACCAAGGACTCTCCGTGTCCTTTATTATTAGAAGTATTATCACGTACGTGCAGACAAAATGTGCTTTTATATGAAAAATGTGACTGTTCTTTCCTGTTCTCTGCAGTTTGCTGGCCTACACAGAGCAGTATGTTGAGTACGACCCGTTCATCACGCCACCTGACCCGTCCAACCCCTGGATCACAGACGACACCACAGTCTGGGAGTTAGAGGCCAGGTGTGTGTATGTGTGTGATAGATATTGTAAAAGTGAGAAGAAAAGAAAGAAAATGTAATTGTGCATTTCATTGCTAACATGCTCATTGCTAATTCATTCGACTTTGTGCCCATTCCACAGTAAGGAGCCAGGGCAACAGAGGGTGAAGAGATGGGCTTTTGGTATTGATGAGGTTCTAAAAGACCCTGTGGGCAGAGAGCAGTTCCTCAAGTTCCTGGAGTCTGAGTTCAGCTCCGAGAATCTCAGGTAGGAACTCACATGCAGCTAAAATGCAGTCCTGTGTTTTGGTGATCTGAAATGCAAGGTTTATCTTCCCAGCTCTATATGTGTCAACAAATTACTAAGCGCCTTTGCACACCCCGGTGGTACATGTTGGTAGTGCTTTTAAGTAGAGTCAATTTTATGGTCATTATTTAATTGACTGTAATTGAGTACAAAGGGAATTATTTCACTTGTAATATTAGATTATAATTAGATGAATGTATGTACATTATAACTGTGGTACCATTATTTATATTTTATACTGTAGGATTTTCTTCATAATGTGAAAAGTACTAAAGTAGTTCTATAGTTGTACCAACCAGGATCTCATAATGTGTTATGGTATCATTATCCGCATTCTGTAGGTTCTGGCTAGCAGTCCAGGAGTTGAAGAAGCGTCCCATTAGAGAGGTTCCCACCCGGGTCCAGGAGATATGGGAGGAGTTCATGGCCTCCGGAGCACCCAGTGCCATCAATGTGGACTCCAAAAGCTACGACAAAACCACCCAGAATGTCAAGGACCCCGGACGCTATGCCTTTGAGGACGCACAGGTTGGCTATAATAGAGACCTATTTCGTAGAAACACCACTGATCACTCATTCCTCAGCATGTATAACTTTTGATACGATTGTAAGGCAAATCCTACTGAAGACGTTACGAATTACGAGTGGCTTGCACCAAACCTTTCATTGTCTTTTCTATGACAGGAACATATCTACAAGCTGATGAAGAGTGACTCTTACAGCCGTTTCATCCGTTCCAATGCCTACCAGGAGCTATTACAGGCCAAGAAGAAGGTAAATGACACCCACCTGTCTGAAAAATCTGAGATGAATTAGATTTGAAGCAGAGAAGTATTTATACCTACAAACACATATATCAATATTGCACTGTAACCACTATATTTGTATTCTTTGATTTAATTTTATGATAACATTTATTATATTTGTCCTTTTTTCACATAATTTGGGAGAGTTTCAACAATGCAGATCATAATTCCAAATATGGCAAATACACATGCTTTGTTCTGGTCAAACTTCTGACACGGATTCCAGAAAAATTCTGTCACAACTTAACTGTCCCTCCTTATCCTGTATATGAACCTTGACATATGTAGCACTATTGATGTAGAAACTGAAAAGCAAATGTTATTATGGTCATTGGTGCCTGAGCAATGGAGCAAGTGGAGCAAATTATTTAATTAGTTTTGGTCTTTAAAAAAAATAAACTTATAATACAGTCCCTGCAGTCAGGTGATTATATTTGAGCAGCCTATGTTAATAATCAACTTTAATATATAAATTACAAAAACAAGTAATAAAACATTTTTGGACCACCCTTTGAGTTGGTTCAGTCGTTTGCCACAGCATGCATGGCTCCACACAGGAGTGAGTCTGTGACACAGGTAAGCAGCAAACCGGGTAGTTACTTTGGTAACGTCAGAAAAAACTCCTCCAATAACGTTCCACCAACCAGCACTTATTTTAGTGAGAAATCTTAATTTCTAAAATGGTTCGCCTCTCATTCGGTCTTCTCCCGCTAGCGCAGCTAACCAACAAAGACTATCGACATCTGACTCCATTTATCTTGTGTTTGTAGTTGTGTTTTTACAGACACATAGCATAGGAATTGTTATGTCATATTACTTAAATGGAGTTTGGCATAAGCTAATATTTTCCCCGGAGAGCGCAGGGAGCTTCAGTTGAATTCAAACTGCTAATATGTATATTTTTAATGTTTTATCTCCCAATTTACTGTTCTTGATGCATTCTTGGTTTTCATAGCGCCCTCAATAACTAATCTAGACTAGTGAAAGGGGGCTGTTTCTTGGCTTAATCCAAGAGGTTAGGTGGTATAGAAATGCAGGGAATTTGTTTACAGACCCCAGACCCTCCCGCCAATTACTTTACATCTTATCATCTTTACAAGTTTGCTCCCCCATTTTAAAACATAACCAGGCACCTATGATTGTGGTAATAGGGTAATATGATGGTAAAGTGTGTGTGTTTTACACTACCATAACCTGCTTCCATCCTGTGGTCATTTTCCCAGCTGTCATTTCATTTTGATAGATGTTTTAGAACATCATTATTTATTCTGATAAAGGCTCATTCCTACTGTTTCTGTTTCTGGGGTGGGATAAAGTGGGCTAATATGTTTGTTGTCGCCCGTAAGATGTTGTTTTTCATATGATTTAATTTTGGTTTCTGGTTTTCAAAAGGCTCATTCTGTACTATTCCTTGTTTTCACAGAAAAGTAAGAACTTGTTCTGAAGATGGTTTCTTCCAGGTAATGTCAAGCGTATCATTGTCTTCTTACAAAGAATAAGTTCTGTGTTTGGAATAATAACTCTATTGCGCTCCCTACAGAATGATAAACATTATTATCAGCAATACTAACACTGACACTCTTGGAAACATCCATGAAAAAAAACCATCCTTTTCCCCATCTGTCTTTTTCTGTCTCTCTATAGGGCAGGGTCAAGGCCTAGCATCAAAGAGGCTGACCAGTCTTGTGTCATCATGCTAAAAACCAACGCCATGTCTTTCTCTGGGAGATGGAGAGAGGAACCATCTCATCTCTGTGTCTTTGTTGCCTGTCCATTTGCTCTCAACTCTCAACAGCCAGACAGTGCGGCTGACCAGCCTGACTGAATTCGTCCATTGTCCACCAATTGTTGCATGTACGGAGAGGGGTCTTTTTTCCCTCTCCTTTTACAGTACCTGATGTATTTCCAGTATTCGTGGAAGTAGAGGCATTGAAAGCCACAATTCCAGAGATGAGAAATGCCTGTAAGGAAAAGTCCTATCCAGTGTTCCAATTTCTTCCATCTTAAATGCTGGATTAGCAGCCCCCCATCCTTCACTTCCAGCTGCAACTAATGATGTCAAAGTTAAAAGAGAAAAAAATAGAAATAGAAAATATATATCAAAATGACAGCATCAAGTGAAATCTAACCAATATCTCATCGCTATACACGATCTGAAATCGCAGATACTGTACTTTGTCACGCTATGGGAAGTGTTGTATGCATATACAATATATATTACTATGTTTATGTTTATTATTATTATTGTGCATTTATTTTGCATTGCATTGATTTTATTGCACTACAATAATTAGCAGTTTCCATTGCACTTGTAAAGCCACATTCAACAAAAATGCCGTCTTCTGTCTTATGTAGAACGTAATTCTTTGTTATTCTCTCCTGCATTTATTTTTATACCATATTTAAAGACACTTTTACTTAAAATGTATTATTAAAGTTGCCCTTTATCTGTTACTATGGTCTGGGCTTGGATTTCTTTACCATTTAGACCAGTATCAATATAATGTGATCGTTAAAGTGCACTTTTGTTTGTTACCACTAGGTGGTAGTCTCACATCTAGTAGGTCGTTATTGTAAAAGTGTTTTTGCCTAGGACAAGTTAATGTCTCACGTTTGATGGCAGGCATGACAGTGTTTTCTCTGCAGTGTTTGTGTCCAGTGGTCAACCTAGAAACAACCACAGAACAGACAAACATTATTGTCTAGGCTGCATCAAAGAATGCAGATCATGGCAGTTTAAAAGTGCCCTTTTATTGTGTCTGAGCACATACAGCACATGCAATGATTTATGGCTTGTGGATTTTAACATTGTGTTGGCTTTGACTGATTATGTGTTCACTAGTAATGTGACATTGCCGTTACCATGCCAATGAGAATGTAGGCACAGGCAGAGCTGGCAGTTTAGGTATTTGTTAATAATCATTGTTACTTTGTGAACTTTTATTTGAGTCTCCATAACAGCAGAACTCCATGTCTTTTAACGGAGGAATGAAGAAAGATAAAGAGAGAGAGAGTCAAATACACAATGACAAACAGAATGAAAAAAAAAGGATGGCGAGAAAGTTCTGTATGTTTTAGTGGTGGTAACAGTGGATGGGCGCGTGAGAGCAGCAAAGCAATAACGTATGGGGTGATAGTGAATGATAAGAGAGTTTAGACGTGAAGAGAGAGAGAGAGAGAGAGGTAAATGAAAGTGCGGCTTGGTTTGATTCACACAGTGATCAGAGCCAATAGGAACAGAATCCCTCCCAGTCTTGAGAAGGGGATGAAGGAGGGAGGGGGGGTATTCAAAGTAAGGCACGCTCTACTGTGCGTCTCTCAGGCACAGTCCAACACAGAGCACAGCCTCTCCACACAACCAGGATATGGGGCCCATCTGACCGACACTGGGAGCAACCAGCAGAGGCGAGGACCGATACAGGGATCAAGGAGAAGAAAAGACCGCCCAGAATGAAAGGAAACTGATCACATCCAAGACTTTTAATTTTTATTGGTGGGGGTAAAAAAAAAAAAAAAAAAAGACGAGAAAACAATAGCAAGGACAAACCTCGGGATATTACAGGCTACGTTGCCATGGAAACCGGGATCTGGAAGCGGTTGCAAGGACCATTGAGTGTGGACATCTCTCCCTGACTCCAGGCACAGCACGTTTAGTGTCCCAGCACTCTTGTCAGGTACAGAACACCACACAGCACTATCACAGATCACTTTCCAAATCAATTTTGATTCCACTGTTGTTGTTTTTCTTGACTTTGACTTTCTAAGAATTGATACACTAGTATTCAGTGGTTAACAAGTAGCCCACGCTGACAATAGTTAGCTAATAGTTAACCACTGTCACAGTTACTTGAACATTACTATTCAAAGGTTGTTTAAGATAATGTTACTACATTTAAGAAGAACTTATAACAACCTTAACTGCATTAGAAACACATTTCATCACATTCTGCAGATTTTTTCAACGGAAAAAGTAAATTAGAAATGTAAGCCCCTCCAGAGAGTTACTGACAAACTCATGTAGTAAAATGGAATGTTTTCCACTGCTATGTCACACACTTAGCGGAAGTAAGAAATCTGAATGATGCACTGAGAATGTACTGACTATCCATAAACTTAGTGAGCTGACTGGTTTAAATAAGCGAGGAGTGATGAATGATGGAGTGATGGAGACAATGAATAACTGAATGGGTGACTCAGTGTAGTGCTATGCTGTTTAATCCCAGTTCCCCAACACTGGGGGGGTTGATTTCCCACTGGGGCCACCCATACCAAAAAATGTACGCCTTGAAGGTAGTGGAAGCCAGTCCGGATAAAGGCACGCACCTAATTACTATAATTAGTGAGCGAGAGGGGTTTTGAGAGAATTAGTAATGGGAGTGAGAGAATTAGTACGTGTTTATGGTATGTAGTTAGTCGGAATGAGAGTGAGAGCGATTTTTAGGTGAATGAGTAAGCGGGGTGGGGTGAGGGGTATCTTTGTAAACGCTTTCACAATGTTTTATCCTTCAGTCTCACTAAAGAACGAGTATCCCGTCTATGTGCGTCTTAATACATGTTCATTCGAGTTTTTCTTGCGCGACTGCATGTGCCCGTTTCTTTGCGTAGGTGTACATTACTTTGGATGTGGTACGTGCTTGTATTTGCATGTACTTGCGGTGTGTGTGTGTGTGTGTGTGTGTCGTGCGTCGTTGTGGTTGTGTGGTGGGGAACTTGCGTTCTGATCCCTCTTACAGCTCCGGGGAGTGCACCACCTTGCACTGTCTCCTCTGATGTCAAAGAGGATTTAGACCGCAGACACACTGCGGTTCCTTCTGCAACATAACACTACACTGTAACGCTCCGGAGCTGTAAGTCCCCCGCTCGTATTAGTTTGAAGAGCTGTCGGGAGTCGAGCGGTCGGAGTTGGAAGTGGGTATTACTGTCTCATTACAAATAATGAGAAAATACAACTGAACAGGCAGATGTAAGGGATTTGTTGCAATCGACCGTTGAAGTGTTTTCTACTGAAAGCTTAAGTTTTCAACGTTGCTTTTCCCAGCTGCTGGGCCGCGTGGGTCACTGGTAACATAAAAGCCTGGAGCATAAAGCGAATGGTGTCAAAGCCCTCCTCTTGAAGTGACAGCAGAGTGGGGAGGGTTTACTCTCAAGAGTCCTTACACCGCCAGCCAGAATCCAAACGAGAAACATCCTACCATTACAGCTGGCCTTATTGTGCCTCATCCCAAACCCATGCTTCCAAAACACTAAAATAATAGAAGGGGTTGCCTTACAATCACGGAAAGTATTCCAACTGGGCTGCTAGTCATTATCAAGATGGATTATGGGGACAAATGGCTGCCCAAACGGCCTCAAGCAGCCTCCTGGCGATGTTGGCATTAGACACATTTACACAGCAAAGCCCCCGCCAACTGTTAATGAGCCAACAGGAGAGTGCAGTTTTTTATTTTTTTTGGGGGGGGGGAACAATCCGCAAATGCAGATAATGACATGGTTGCTCTCTGTGTAATTGGCGCCAAAGTGAAAAGGTTGGCGGCTTCTCGTACGATATGGATCAGACCAAGCCTTGCTACTAACAGTTCTCTCTCTCTCTCTTAAATATATGTGGTCGCTGTCTCTGTTTGCATGTGTGGTCATGTGTATGTATGCGCGCGCACCTATATGTACGTGTGTGCATGCGTGTGAACAAGATTCGAGCTGCACAGAGAATTAAATGCAATTCTACTGTAATTAACTGCACTTACCAGTCTGTGTGTGAGACCGGGCGACGCACCTATAATTGAGGCATCAGGTTTTGTTTGTTTTAACATGCCTTGAAGACATGCCGGGAAGAACTTTCACAGGGCTTAGCGCGAGGACGTCTGTGTACAAATTTGGAAGTCTAGAAATGATTGAATTATTAGGTAACTCGATTACTGAAATACAAAAATATTTGGTAGCGAAACCGGAGCTTTCAGTGGCCAGTTTTGTTTTGATTTGACTTGATGTGAGACCTTACATTATCCAGACAAGGAACAAGGCCAGGGTATTACAATGTCATTTCCAAAAGGGAACAAAACATATAACACGTCCCCTTTGATAATAATTGTTTTCAGAATGGTTTGTGTCTGGTTCAGCAGTCTCTGGTGTTTGTTTCGGTATTTGTAATTTCATTAGCGGTTTGAATTTTTGAACCAAGGTCTGCCACAGTTCACTGAAGCATATCCCTCAAGTATTTGTGGTTCTCGCGAGGCACAGGCCTGTGTTTGTGGATGCATTTCGCGATTGCATCCAAAAAGATAGTCCATACCCCCCGGTTTAGGTCAGTCACAGCGCTAAAACACAAAACCGCAGTCTCCTTTCGACATGCAGAGAATGACAGTAGAGAGAAACAGATTGAGAGCTAGACGGTTAGACGGTGGAGGGATAAGGGCAGCGCACCTCAAGCTCCATTGAGCTTTGTCTGTTTGTCTGTCATTAGCCCCCTGTTCCAAACCCTCCCCCCCACTTCAGCCTGTGTCATTCTAGCTCCTCACCCTGAAACCCACCGCCCACCCATCCTATGCTCTCTCCCCAGCGTGCCCCCAAGTCCCAACCTCCAGAACCACGATTTGTCTTTCTGTAAGAGATTGATGGGGATAGCTTGGCAGGGGCGATGCTATCATACTTAGGCCGAGTTTGGAAGTTGAGAGAGAGAGAGGCCGCTGACTGTATAGGCCCATCCGTCATGCGCTGTGTACACAGTCAGTCAGGTGATCCCTGCAGAGACTCCTGGGTCTTGTAACTCACCAAACCCCAGTGAACGGAGTCCATCCTCAACTAATGAAGCCTTCCCGGGCCGGTGGAGAATAGAAAGAGCTGGCCATACAGAAGCAGAGCCTCCCGTCCGTAGTCATGAGACATAACTGCTTAAGACAAATGAGCGTGTGTTACTGGTGGTTAGATCATCTGTAGATGGAGTAGGGTCAAGACCTTAGGATAGTGGGTGGTGGAATGCCCCAGCAGGAGTCTTCGCTTCTAGTTATTTGGCCTGTTTTGTGTGTGTGTGTGTGTGTGTGTGTGTGTGTGTGTGTGTGTGTGTGCGCGCGCACCTACGCTTGGACATGTGTATAGGCATACATGTGTGCCATATTTTCTCTAATGATGAAGACATTTCAGGATATGTATGCTTGGCCAAAACCCATCTTTACTCCTACAGTGCTTCCATTGCAGAGAATGGGATTTCAAAATGCATTTGTCAACGTAGGGCTCCTCTAGGCGTTCTGCGATGCAGCAGAACCAATCTTCACCCCCAGACTTGGTCTACAGTGTAGTTTTCCTACGGCTGATTACTTGGCTGGGTTCTCACAAGAACAGAGGGTTTCTCCACTGCCCAGATATGATCTGTAAACAATTTTTTTGGTTTCCACAGGCCTATCTATAGGGCAGTTGTTCTCAAGGATTTTGACCCTTGACCTCCAAAAATTAGAGGTTCATTGCATGATCTCACGATCCCTCTAAAAGCATCATGGAACCACTCTAGGGTCCAAAATCACAGTTTGAGAACCGCACAACAATATGCTGAAGTGTACAGAATCCATACTACATTTCTGCCGGATGTACAAGAAAACGACACAGAGAAACAGCTGCTGTCTAGCTTACTGCGACAGTGATTACTGTAGACGCTGTCCAACGTAAGAGGACAGAACTGCCACGATACCAAGGTCAGGGGCAAAAGGAAGAGAACGGAGATGATAAAGTCATTTGCTCCATGTCAGGGAAAGTTCCTGGTCCAGGAATAGAAGAAAGAGGATGTAGAAATTTGCACAGCAACGGAGAGCGAGTGAAATAGGGGCAGCCACTGGCCTTGAGGCGGTTCGGTTCCTTGACTTTCTTTCTTGATGTCATGCAACGCTTGTCAGGAGCAACATCTGCTAGAAAGATGCTTGAGTGATGGTCAAAAATGTGCTGGCTTGAACACTGATACCAGGACACATGCTTGATCCTGAAACGTCTGAAAACCATATTTCTCTAGATTATGTCTTCCTTGTACCATCATAAAAGAGAAGAGATTTACTAGTGCAGAGAGTGTGTGTGTGCACTTTACATCTGTACACAATCGCAAGTGTTTAGAAGAGGTTTCGTCTCTGTCACCCATCTCTCCTGTGAATAGGTTGAACCTTGGTCATTATAGGTCATTCTCAGTTCACTTTGCTCCAGTGTATAACAACTTAGGAGACCAGACTCCAAAGGGTGCAGTTCTTCAACCCTAATAACATGCAGATGGGCCTCTCTAATGCTTGTTTACATATCTGTGGCATAGTTCATGACTAGAATAAGCAAAGCCCTAATTATTTTACCCGGCGACGAGACCAATAAAATCAACTTCCCCTTCTCGTTATGGGTGTTTAAGTGTGTCCTTTGATGGCGGAGATTTGTTTATTTATGGAAGAGTTTCGTAGCTGAGAAGAAAGCAAATAGAAGTAATAGCACGGAGATGCTGACAAATAGGGGCCCCGGTGATGGATTAATTTCCTCAATAATGCCCGAGAGGCCAGACAGCATGAGTGAAGGCCATCCAACATGAACGCACATTAGCGCACTTGTAAATAACGATAGGCAACATCACTCACTGCCTGAATTAACAAATTACAAGCACCCAGCTTGATAAGTATCCCTTCATTCCCTTATTTGATTGCTACATACGGTACAGTACTGTATTGTCTCTAGGCTATAGTTTATTCATGTCGCAACTGTTTATGTGCCATATAGGATTTAGAACAAAATGCCATTGTATGCTGCGTTAGGCTACTATCATTTCCTAATGAGTTGCTAACCTGCATTTCTTTTTTCCAGGATGTTTTGGAGAATCGCTATCCCAGTCCTCTTGGCGGGGGTGCTGTGCGTTTCAGCAGAAAGCAGGAAGCTTCGTCCGCAGGGCTCCATTCCCTCCCCGAATAAATCCAAAGGGAACCTTTCCTTGGAGCGCCACCACCGGCTCTTGCCGAGAAAACCAGAGGTGTTAGCTTCTAGCCGAGAGGCCATCGTGGTGACGGAGCGTCGCTACCTCCGCAGTGATTGGTGCAAGACCCAGCCGCTTCGCCAGACGGTCAGCGAGGAGGGCTGCCGCAGTCGCACCGTGGTCAACCGCTTCTGCTACGGCCAGTGCAACTCCTTCTATATCCCCCGCCACATGGGCCCTAGCTCGGAACACGGCAAAAGTCGAGGGAAAGGAGGGAAAGGTTCTGGCAATGGAAGGAGAGGTCACAATAAAGCCCATGAGCCTTTCCAGTCCTGCTCCTTCTGCAGGCCACACCGTGTCACACAGCTCACAGTGCAGTTGGACTGTCCAGGTTTGCAGCCCCCTTTCCGGCACCGTAAGGTGCAGAGGGTCAAACAGTGCAGGTGTATGCCTGTAGATGTGAGTGGCCACGGGAAACTGTGAAGAGGCACTCTGAATGAACCACTTTTCTATTGACAAGATATTACGTGTCATTGTATCAGTCTAGGTGTGACATGGAGGTATACAAGACTATGTATAACTGTGTGGCCATTTGGGTAGAACTTTGTTCACACAATGGCAGGCTTGGATTTGAACAACTGTAGCGTTCAGCAAACTGTACAGTAGGCCTACCTACGGTTGAAAATGCCCATGGTGAAGAAGTCAATCTTGGACATTCTACTTCCACAGTATGTGTCAAAACCAAATTAATCTAGAGAGATTAAACAAGCTAGAGACATCTTCTTGTTTTGCAACCGCAAAATATAATGAACTACTGCTTTGGGAAAGGGCTCCCCAGGAAAATGACATGATGACTCTTTGACTTTGTTGTACGAAATTCTGTTCTGCAGGTGGGCCCAATAAGATGACTTGCTTAGGTAATGTAGTAAGGTTTTTATCTGAAGTAAGGACATTCTTCATATCGCCTATGGTTTAACCTAATACTGTTTACTTAACTTTTCTTTGCTGTCCCAAAGATATGCTATTGAGTCAGCTTGAAGAAAAGCTTGAGTGAAAATGTTGAAGCCAGTGGTCTGTGTGAGTACATGGCTGCATTTCTTGGCAGCAAAAATATACAAGCCAGTAAAAATATATATATAGATATTGTATTATGTATAACTGGGCTACAATGTAAAATATATATGTATGTGTGTAAGTATCTATGTCAAAAATATATTAAATCTATTTCATATAAAAAATTAATCGCATCAAGTTTTTTTTTTACCCATTCAAGTGTAATATTTTAATATTTTGTATTTTTTCCCCCAATTCATTAGAGATTAATAAAAATAATAATACAATTATTTTTGTGGTCAAAGGCATTTGGTCAAAATCATCAAAAACTAAATGTATTATACAGATGATTACATCAGATGATGCTATTGCTCCAGTAGGACAATAAAAACTCACATAATAGGAAAGGCAACACTAATTGCATAATTTTACATACAGTATGACATTAATATATAGAAGTACTCTGGCATTGACATAGGATTGTAATAAAATATCCATATCTAGTCTCTCAGATTACACTTTAGTGTTGCTTTTGGTTGACACAGAGACAACATATCACTATGACAAACATAGGAATTAACTATGAATATTACAGTAATTACAGTGAGTGTCTTTTTATCATTACAGGTAATGTTTCATCACAGGTCATTTGTTTTACAAGCAGCTCTCTTTTACATGGCTTATTTGACCTCTGGTCTGTGCGGAAAAAGGCACTTGCTGTCTGGCAGGAGATCTGTAGCTCTAAAGGTATAAACTTGTGCTTGTCTTCATGAAGGGAGATGTACAGTACAAGCACATAGATGTTCACAGGCTTGGAAAGTGCAGTGAAAAAATAAACGTATGGTATTGCTTAAAAAATACTAAGCAGGATATGACTATTTATATATTGTAGAAAAGGTTACATAGCAAAAAAACAGTTCTTAAGATGTCTGAAGTATAGCTTTAAGATCCCGCAATTTCCATTTTAGATAGCTAGCTAACAAACAACTGGTTCAAAACCATGCTGAACCTACACTGACAACATAGTTGTGTAGGCATGAAGATTAGCCATGGCAGATTGTGATATCAGCTTTAAAGCGAGTCCTCCCATCACTGCCTCAGATCTTCGGACCCAGCTTAGCTTTCTGTGGAGCACAGAGCAGGTGGCAGTTATTCACAGCACTCACTTTAAAGCTATACTCCTCGATTTTGTTATAGCACCCATACAACAGTGCATGTGGCTACAGGGGGAGGGGCAGAGAGTGGCCTGAGCCTATGAGCGCTGTCAGGGGTGCAGTAGAGAGGAGTGGAGTGGCTGTCACACTCAGGTTTAGAGGCATTTCATCTTCAAAGCATAACAACAATTGGTTTGTAACGCTGGGTTCAACCACAAGGGGAATTCCGTAAGGTACTATCTTTAGCAAAACCTGGACATTATTGGACAAAGCACACACCTGCACACACCTACAGTATGCAAGTGTGGATGTGTACGAGGACCTGCTTTTGCTCACATTTTGGCCACACACCCCCATGGGCAAAATGGCACACACTATGCCTGTAATGCGTTTAAATCGACAAGAGATTTACAAACATTGTGACAGTCATTATTTTACAATAAATGTAAATACACAAATCGAAGTAGGAAAATAACTGGATAAAAAAGGAAAACGTACTATTCCAGTTGCATGTTTGGGTTTAACATTGTAGGTGACCTTCTCTCTCGCCTGTTTGAAGCCTTCCTCCGCCATTTTGACCCTGAAATAAAAAACATGGGTGATCAACGAGTTGTACTAATCTTTTACAAACATGTACACTGGGATGCACATATAAACATGCATAAACAATCCATTTCAATCCTTTCAACACACAATATAGAAATACAGTACACACAAAAACCTACTGAGACTGTCCAGACCTTGCCCATGTGCTGGAGGTATTTGAAAAAGCAACAACATTGGTCTGTGACTTGCCAGTCCTCCGACTAAAAAAGGATTCCAGTGTAGTTTACCATGGCCTGAAAGAAGCCAGAGAGCCTCTAGGCATCGGTGCCATATAAAGGCAAAACAATGTCCTGGCATGGAGTTAAAAGTGAGTAAAACCGTTGTATATGTATCCTGCCTGTGTGTCAGTTTTCCACGTCCGCAAGTCAATGTAATATCTATAGATCTATAAAAAAATGAATTAGGATCTCTAGGATTTCTAAGCCAGTGGTCAAATGCTCATGCATGCTCATTTGTATTCACACAAACAAACAAACTAAGCTTGCGTCATTAAGTGCCTCTTTTAAATATATATCACGATTCAATCTTCATCTGACATGATGGACCAATTTGCTTTGGGTTGACATAAGGAATATTATCTTTATATCCATCAAACCACTGGAAGCTGACTGGATCCTGCGTGTGTTCTTTTCATTACTGGGGTGAGGAGAGAGATTTGGGTCATTACAACTATTTTCCCTGCATGGATCGGAACGACTTTGATAGGATCTTCAGTGAGCACTGGATGTACTCAGCATTATTAATGGTTTTGTAACTTCTGCTGCGGTAGAAGCCCAAACTTTGGAACATTTGGAAACTGAAATTCAATTTTGCAAAGGAGTGAGAGCAATTTAGCTTAGCCAGAGGATACAGGTGACATAAAGGTCCTGAGATATGATAGAAACTCCTGGTGGGATTTGATACTACTCGAGCAAGGTTAAGTCCAGTGTCAGAGGGAGGGCACTCATTCACGACTGCAACTTCACGTTCAAGTAAAACAGGAAATGAGGGGTTGCGCCTCCCAGACATCTGCTCACCGTTCTTGTAACATCAGCTTGTTCTCCTTCTTCCACTGCTCTTTGAAGTCGGTGGAGAACTCGTGCCAAATCGAGAAGAAGGTGTTTGGAGAAACCTCCTTCTCTCCCGCCTTGGGCTTGACAGAGAAGAACACGCTCAGCTCCAAGAAACTAAAGACGGAGAACAAAGGCAAAAATTAATAATAAGCTCAAGAACAAAACATTACAACACGGAGGGTTACGGAAATTTGCTGTGACTCCATGCAATCATTTGTGGCTCAGAGCAAATATACAATAAGTGGAAGTTTAATGTGGAATAAGCTGTTTTGTTATTACACTTAGTATAATGAAAAACACAAACTAAACATCTTTAAGTGAGACTCATGTTTCAAATTCAAATGAATGTCTCCCCATAACTATATCCCATTGTGACGTTTTGTGTGTACATGTGTGTATATGTGTATACGTGGGTGTGCACGCATACAGAACTAACATACAAACAAACTATATAGACAGAAAAGGAATTGGGATGCGCTGGAGGGTGTGGGTGAAAGTGATAATGCTGGTTGATCAATACAGAGGACAGGTTGGGGTCTGTGTTTGGAGTGCACTATTGGAACACATTCCTTGCCTGTGTTAACAGAAGCCTGGAGCCAAGGCTGTCTGCTTGCTCTCGGCTTAGATAAACAACACAGACACCACACAGGGGCCTCCCGTCTACCTACAGCCCCTGCGTGACGACCTACACCTACCATGAAACCCAAGCAACCTGGAGATCTAAATATTGGCAAAACAGCCAGGTTATATTTCTTCCCTGTAGAGCAAGATCATTGTACTGTATTGCATTCTTATTTTTTATGACTGTATCATAAGTAAACACTGACGACACATATACCCAGCTGGTGTAAAGTAACTAAGTATAAATACTTTATTACTGTACTTAGGTTATTTTGTTTGCAGTGGTGTAAAGCATATAAGTAGAAATACTATGTTACTTTACTTACAGTAAGAACTTTTCTTTATTTTCAGTGTAAATGTATAATATTTGTGTTTGTTACTTTGACTTTACTAAGTTTTTATAACACTCCTACAAAACAAGGAAAAGTATAATAAATGTGTAAGCAAAATAAGTCAAATTTTTGATTGACTATAGATTTACGTTTACTTGTAATACTTAATCCCAGATACTTTAGAACTTTTACTCAATTAATGTTGTAATAGATTACTTTCACTTACGTCATTTTCTAGAAAAAAGCATCTTTACTTTTACTTAAATATGATATATATATATATATAATATATATAATTATATATAATATATCCTAATTCATTACTAATTCACATAGGAAGAACCCAGATGAAAACTTGCACTTCTTACATCTTTTGAGTGTCTGTCAGTTTTTCCTCCTGTTGGTCCAGTTCGTTTTTTGCTGTAAAGAGTACAGATTTAGGTGAGGGTACAGAATGACATTCCTGTTTTTCATGGCATCAGGTCTTCCACCTACACCTTTCACCTACACCAACATATATTCAAGAGAATTCCTTGTGTCAGCATTACTGATATCAGCAGTCATTTACAAGGTCAGCAGTGTGACACCAGAGGTTATTAAGTGTTGAATTGTCTGCTGTTACACAACTGACAAATGACTGCTGCAGATTGCTGGACAAGAGTGTCTTTGTATAGGGTTACTTTCAATAGAGATAGATGACTGTGAGTGCATGTGTGTATATGGCGGAGAAAGAGAGAGATAAATAGGGAGAGAGACTATGGCTCATATTAATCCATCAGACCACATCATGTTGTTGGGTCCCTGGGAGTCCCCCACACCCCCCAAAAAGTTCTCCATAGCTGACGAGCATTGTGAACTACACAAATGTAATAATATGTAATAAATGTAAGATAATGTAAGAAAAGAATAATAAAAATATCTAAGATAATATACATATAATTCATACTTCAAATAGCGTAATCGTATGAAAAATATAAAATTATATACTGTAAATATATTTATATTAATAATAATAACCCCCATAAATGCCTTTTGAGGCCCATTGAGGGGTCCTCAACCCCACTTTGGAACCCCACTGTTATAAGTTACGATATGAAAGCAGAGCAGTGAAGTGTGACAGGCTGTGAGAGAAATAATACCTGGAGGGGGGGGGGGGAGTGTAATCAAATTTAACAATAACTCGCCAATTTTCCAGATTTCCTCTACACTACATTCTGTCACTTTGTCAATATAACTTATGTCTTTCCGATTCTGGGGAAACAATATTGAATTAAGAAATGAGAGGACGTTAACGTCATAAAGGTGCAGTATAACAGTCCTCAGGCTGCACACTAAACGGTTTCCCAGACTGCCTCTGGGCAGCCCGATGGGTAACGATACCTAGGCCACTGCTGCCGTAAACTGTCAAATGATCACAAATGACCCATGACCTCTTTATGGCTTTCCAAGACAGGCACGGCAGTGGAGGGGATAGGGAATCTTTCCTGGCACAGCGCTCCTCTTATCCCGGGAATATCTGATCGCGGCGCGTAATTGAAGCCAGAGCCACATCAGAGGAGGCCTGACATATCCAACGGGACCGTCTCTTTCTTTCTACTGTTCCAGTGTGCTAAATCATTCTGTGGCTAGCCTTCTTCTGTCTATGGCCCATCAATAAATGATGACAGATCAGTAAATAATATGGATGGGGTTTCGGGAAAGCATCTATCTGTGTGTTCATATATATATTTATTTACTTTTCTGCTTCAAGAGGATTTTTTCATAAACTTCTCAGTACATTTTATAATGGAACTGGTCAAACCGTTTGAGGAATTCATGCTAAAGAACCACTGTAGATCAGTGGATCTTACTCATTAGCCTGAAGGCCTGACAGTGACAGCCCTACGTGGCCTGAGGGTGACAAGGGAGACTCTTTGGCCTTTGCTAATCTTTATCTTCATCAGAAACAGATTATCACATGGCCGGAGCTCTCCAGCTAGTCACAAAGGCTCCATCAAAACCTCGCATGCATGAGAATTTGTGAAGTAAGCAGGGAAAATCGAGCTAGACCAAACAGCGGAGCTCCAACAAGTACGCTCCCACTGTTATTCTGTGGTTAGTTTCATGGTCAGAAAATAAACAAGAGCGGTCGAAATTGTGGAGCCAGAAACTGTTTAACCCCGGGGTTTTTAGAAATTATAGAAATAACAAAAATAAGACGTTCGGCTGTTGTTCTTTTTCACCGCGGAGGCAGTGGAGGCACCCCAAGAATTCTGTCTGGAGCCTTCAGAGTCACATGCCCATGTTACGGCACTTACATTGTACTCTCAGAGGACAAACCTCGTCATTTGCATCAAAGGGAGAGCTCCCATATTTCTCTCAAAGAGAAAGAGGGCGACTGGGAGTGGGGGTAACGCTTTCATCTATAGACTTCCTTTAAACTGCAACTCAAGGACAGTGAACGAGACAGCAAAAGAACATGTGCTCTATATTATAGCCTCATTTGAATACAAAAGCACTCAAGGAGAGGCCTGTGAGCTCGCTCCATCAAAAAAATTGGTCACAGTCAACTGAATCTTGCCCGCCTGAAAGCCAATGTAACGCAATGAATGACATTTGGCGTGTTATGTTAAAACAAGCAAAACAAACGGAGTCTTACACCTTTGAAGTGGATCACAATATCCCATTATTGTTGTATAGCTGTCAGATTGTAGAGATGAAAGCATGGTTTTATGACGTATGGTAGACATGACAAATAAACCCTTCTGCATTCTGTCTTACAGAACTACGAGCTCCTATAACAAATAAAGTGATGTTTTTCAACAAAGGACGCTTTTTTTCAGTCAAGGACAATATGCTGCAGTAGCACGACTATAATCACATGATTAAAATTACAGGAAGCCGGCGTTGTAATTACCTGTTAGGGCTTAAAACGTTGCAAAAATGCTGTGGTGACTAGTGAGCCCCGCGCAGATAGCTGCTAAAATAAACATGGCAAATGGCAAAGACAGCTCTTTATAGGTAGATTCATCATCCGTCATTAGTTCCACCACTAATTCATCCTTCTTGTTTTAAGAACCTTCTTGTTAAGCCCTGGGGTGTTTATCGTGGTATGGAGAGAAATAAGTAAGGCAAAAGAACATCCCTGTCTTGTCTAACATTAACCTGCTGGGGAAAAAAGGATGACCACTGCACGAAAATGAGATGGAAAACAGTTCCTCAATTCCTGGAAAACAAATTTGCCTTTTGAAAAAGCAGATGGAATGGCAAAATAGAGATATAGGTGACAAAAATGAGGAACAGAAACTGCTGTGCTAAGATGGGGCATTCGTGTCTCTGTTAAATCAAAAGTGTACCACATCACAAAGCATTTTTCATAGCCTGCTTAGCACTCAGCTTTGTTCTGCAGCAGGCAGTTTAACAGAGATGGGTTCACATTCGGCCATCCTGGATCCTCCTCTGAGTCAGGCTAGATAGAGCATTTGTTTTATGAGGTAGAGATCAAGATAAAAACGACACAGCTACCAGGTCCAGTTGTAATCCATCAACGCGGAAAGACGGACGTAAAGCAACAGCGTTGAGTTATTTTGTAC
Source organism: Percopsis omiscomaycus (assembly GCA_027575585.1). Taxonomy (NCBI): domain Eukaryota; kingdom Metazoa; phylum Chordata; class Actinopteri; order Percopsiformes; family Percopsidae; genus Percopsis; species Percopsis omiscomaycus. The sequence continues at coordinate 1,526,847 of JAODLI010000007.1, read as the reverse complement.
ACTCTGAGATAAACAAGAAATCCCTATGGAAACAACACTCTCCGCGTATCACCTCAGACATAGAGAGTTTGATATACGACTGTAAATTTATAGTGTGTTGATCGATGATCCAGTTCAAATACTCTCACAGGTTTCCTGAGCCTTCAGATAGTAACTATGCCAAGTACATGTTAATACAAACCGATGGACTAATGCTTTAGCAGTCTAGCGGGCCACAGGGTTCTAGCTAGCTTCCAGGACTCAAGAGGTGCTGAAGCTTATCACATTATATTTAATGAGACAAGGAGCACTGAAAGTCTCTTGGTTTCTGAAAGAGGGCTCACCTTGGTTTATAAACTCATCCATCTTCTCCTTGAAGGGCTGCAGATTCTCTTCAGAGGACACTTTACAGACTTTCTCGGTCTCCGCCGAGCACACTGGTGGAACAGAGAATAATCGCGAGGGTATGCAGAACAATTATTTCTTACATAAAGTTTGTGACATATCAGGTTTGCATGTTTACATGTCATACACTCATCTTTACACTAGACCACGAGTGTCAAACTCAATCACAGAGAGGGACAAAATTAAAATCTGAGATTACTTTGAGGGCCAAACAGGTTCAAAATGTATTAAACAGACAGGTTATGCAATGTCTTTTCCCTTTTCTAACAACTGTGCTTGTAAATTGGTGGCATGCTCACAGACACGATCAGCTAGCTGTTGCAGTGCATTCTGGGACTTGTAGTATCCGCGATGTGCGTCTTATATACCTGCGGTCCAGTTGTGGGAGATATGATATTTTCTCGTGGGCCGGATATAATTTTACAGCAGGGCCGGAAGTGGCCCGCGGACCTTGAGTTTGACATGTCTGCACTAGACGGTCACCAAACAGTGTGTAAAGTTCAGTTAGAAACATTTAGATATTCCAGGTTTATTTGATAGATTTCTGCTGAGTAAGCGTTTCCGAGCTCAGCCACGATGATTCATAATGACCCATAACTTAAGATGCCCAGAGGGAACAGTCCGGCCCGTGCTCTTTCCCCCCACCGGGCAGCTTTGGCGTCGCGCTCTATCTGTAACCATTATGGATCCAGAGACCTCATGCTGAAGACCACGGAGGCGGAGGGGCCATTAGGGGGCTAAGGGAGCAGTGAATGGGGAATTTGGGCAAACGGTAATTGGTCGACCATATGCTACCTCCTCTAAAACGGGGAGAAGGCTAGCCTGCTCACTGCTGTCCTTCGGGCTGGCCAAGCACATTTCTGTGGGCCGGCAACCTATCGGAACCCCCCTCTGGGAAAAGTCATCGAAGCCCGCGTCTGCTAGAGCGCTCATCTGGCCCTACTAAGGTAATGAGAGCTCTGCAGGTGGAGCATGTGAGGATGCATTTATGTTGGCCTGCCATACACACTGGTACTACTTGGGTCGAAGCGGACGAGAGTCCATGTCCCCCCTGCCAGCAACTCCATCTTCATGAATCGGAATTAATGAGCAGCCAAGAGATTGATTGTGGTGCAGGAAGAAAAAACAATATTTGGCAAGACAACATGGATTAGAGAGCTGATTGGTTTAGCAGTAAAGCTACATAAAACCTGATAGAGAACAGACTGGGTTAAGGGGATTAGATTGTCAATCGGGATGCACGTCTACATGACGTAGACACACACACACACACACACACACACACACACACACACACACACACACACACACACACACACACACACACACACACACCGGAACGCACATTAGCTTTTTACCACCTGTACATGGCTGAATGCTTGGAAAGCATTTTAAGTGCTGAGTGAATAGAGACCTAGGTAATGAAAGTGAATATTTCCCCATTGCCTCGTTCATTAGCCTGCAGTTTTTGTTTTCTTTCTTTCTTTGACTCAACCAATGAGCTTGCCTTTCTCTGAGCCTAATCTGATTTCCACACTTGTGCCGAGCTCTTTGTCATTATTATATCCAGGCAATAACTGTACAGAATTGAGTCGAGTATTATCTCAGTAGTGTGTGTCTAGAGATATTCTTTATAGACCCCTTTAACATTTAATAACACAAAAAAGTTGCATAGCGGTAAAACATAAAACACTTTCATAGTAAAGCTGGCAATTATGATGCACAATGCCTAATAATAATGATTAATAATTATGGGTAAAGTAATAAACTAAAGAATACAAGTTGCTTGTAAAGTCAGCGAGGCACTGGGAAAAGTGACTGGGCATAACATATCCACAGAGACGTGCAGGAATTTTCTGGAGTTCTTCAAAACACAGCTTATAATCACCTAACCAATCGGAAGATTGCGGTTTCCAGGGTCAGTGCGCTGATGCAGCAGAGCCTCGAGAAGGCCTGTTACAATTCAATGGATCTCAGATGGACCTCGGGTGGGGTCCACCGGTAGTGGAAGCATTCAGACCTATAGCCACCTTTAGTATTGTGATTTCTGCTTCACGAGGACAGTAAAGACACATCGGGGCCTAACGGGAGTCTAACATCTGAGAACCCACATCTGCTTCTGGTTTGGTCGTCTGTACGACGAGCAGATGCTATCTCTCTGTTGACCCGCTCCAGCGATCCAAACATGACCATAGCGGTCACATTTAGGAGATTTCTTCCATCACGGTATGTGGGTGGATTAATACATGATTCATGCTTTTATAAATCTTCATGTAAGGGAATCGTAAACATGGCGTGACACCTGCCATAACCGGCATTGATTCAAGTTTACTACCTCGGTAAGCTTGTTGTAAATATGAAGTTTTAATGTTTTGGACGCGCCAAACGAGAGCAAAAAAGGGAAAGGTTGTTGGCGGGCTTACCAGTGAGGTCTTTCCTCAGCTTTCGGAGATCTCTCTGAAAGTCCTCGAACTTCATTTGGGAGGCCTGGAAAAGGTCCTGGGGCTCAGGTAGAGGATAGACACAGGTCTCTCGGCCAGCTTCCTAGCGGGGACACAACAAACACATGCAACCATGCCAGTTAAGAACAGCCCTTCCCATACTGTATACAGTATATACAGCAGGTAGGGCAAAGGGCACATCTTCCATGGCCTACTTATCAGCAGTGAATCCTCAACCAATCCAAAGAGACTGAACCTAGATGACTACACACTACTCAGAGGCCAAGTCCACGCTGTCTGTCGGTGTTACTACGAAGGCATTACGAGTGCTAGAGCCATGTCATGTCGGTTGACGTTGGCGAGCCTCTCTCCACTGAGTTCATCTCATCTGGCAAACCTAATTATTTACACTAGTGCTCCTTTGGAGGCTTTGCCAGCGAGCAGACTGCAGGTCTGAATGAACCCAGACCAAAGCAGAGAAAGAAAGAGAGGGGGAGAGGCAGTGTGGAAGACAAAAATGTGAGCGGAAAAAAGTAAAGAGAGGGAGAATAAAAGAAAGAAAGAGAGAGATTGTCTCTGCCATAAATGAGGAAAGGGAAAATAAATAATTTGATAAAGGATAAGCCACGGTATCCTCTGGCAAAAGAGAAGATGAAAAGAAGAGTCTGGAAGGATTTCTAAGCAAATCAGAGTAAAAAAAAAAAAGTGATTCAAATAAACAGGAACCAAAACATACCTCATCAAAGTGTCTCAGATAGTAAGCAACAATGTAGGACAAAAGACTCTGGGAGTTATCCTGAAAGAAAATGGAAAGATACAAATAAATAAACTAAGATCCCTTTATTTATTAGTCTAATCATTTTCGAGCAGGGTGTTTTAATTTGTGAATGGAAAACAAGTAAAGAGACATCAGTCTAAGAATACGGGGATAAATAAAGGGATTAGCAGAGTAAAGCATCAAACACAACTGTGATGGGCTGGCTGTCATAACTCAGGGTTGATGGAAAGTTCTATGTTGTTTATGGGTACGTTATTGACTCCATCACAACATACTGTAAACACATACTACTGCGCCCCTAAACGATAAAGATTGTTCAAGCTGTAGTCTTCCTGTCTCGTTGGATGTTTTCTCTCCTCTGCTAGCTGGGAAAGTATTTACATGTATTATGTTAAATGGATTGCTGCCATCCTCAATTTTGATTGACTGTGTCAATCATAATTTTTGCAAAATACCCATGTTGCAAAATACCCATTGAAGGGATACTTCATCAAAAAACTTTCCTTCACTAAAAATGTATTTATTAAATAATAAACAAAAGTTGATTAAATAATCAAATAATTTTCTGATACAATGGATGTGTCTCTTTAAAATATCACAACTAGAAACAATATTAATGCATTTTATAACTGATTAAAAAAAAGTATTTTTTTGTGGATAAAATGTCTTATTTCATCAAAAGTTTTAAATGTTAATTCAACTGTAATCAGGAATGAGCTACACAAGCTAGCATAGCATTATCAGTCAGGACAGTCTGAATAAGAGTTTGACGGTGATGTTTCCAATTTGATATTATTGCTACCACTTGAGGCCTCTAGACAAGAAGAAAGACAGTGTGTTTTTATCATAATTTTTTTTAAGTTTCTTATTGCTTTCAGAAGACATGAAAACTGAATAGTTTTTTTTATGTTAGCCCTTGCTAGCTAATAGAATACTCACGCTACTCTTAACATCCTTAAGCTTTGGCAGGATGTCCATGGTAAAGCCGTCGGCCTGCCCTCGAGAGCGATTCCCTCCATTCATGAAGTTGCCGAATGCCAGCACCAGGCCGAGGATCTGCATCACACACTTACTGCTCTGGAGAGTCTAATAGGTGTAGACAGACACACACATACAGGCATAAAGACATGTGGACATGAGACAACATGATGAGAAGCAGCGGTGGATAAACTAGATCCACAAAGTGAACATTCTAACCAGGTTTTCGTTCCAAACATGCACTATCACAGCTCTCCAGCAGGGGAAGGGAAATCAGCTGGTTTAGTACAGTGGTTCTCAAACTCTAGGTCAAGATCAAGGGTCGCAGATTATTATTATTTTTTAACTACAGCATCTATACACCTGGTTTGTTCACCCCTGGGTAGAAGATACAAAAGGAGGATGAAGGAGGAGGAAGAGACTCACCTTGCATACTCTTTGAAGGATTTCTACTTTGCGGAGTACCGAGGAGATACATTCATGGAAGGTCGACTGAAACAGGATGCAGAACACCCGTTCGGAGAAGTTGGGTATTTGTGACAACTGGTGGAGGAACCTGATGAAAGGATCAAGAGATGACAAAACCCTTTTAAGACAAACTGCGAAATTAGAATTTGTTGAAATTAGAGTTTGGTTCTGCACTTACTGCTCGGGTTTGTCCAGTGGCTTGGAGTCTTGAGTGTCTTTAGCTGAATGAATGTGTTTTTCAATCTTCCCCATTTCATCGTCCTGTGCTCGCTGTCAGTTGAGAAACATTGTGAAGGTTACCTTATAGAGCGTATAGCATAGTGCCACAAATGAACACAAGGTAGACAGCCTACCATAAAAAGAGTGAAAGCCTCAGACATTGACCGCCAGCCATGCATGAAGAGAAACACTGGAGAAATGAGTTTACTTAGGTTTGTGGGTGGATAGTAAACAGTCCTTGAAAATAATGTTGAAGACCTTGACAAATATAAGTAATTACACGTCCACATGGTAGTTTAAGACAACCCAAATGATATTTAGACTTGAACATACATGAGTTTTTAAACTGTGAATCAGTTACAGTGAATTGGACCTTATGAAGATGATTTACATAATTAAAAATACATCAAACCATGTGAACGCTATGCTGTGCATCTTGCAGACATAGTTACACTGTTTATTCTTATGTATTAAGTATCTTGAATCATTTATTGCCATAGAGACCAATTAGACACCATAAGAATAACATCTACCATGACTTAAATGAGTGGCATTCTCTTTCAACTTTTTGCCAGCTAACATGTGTAAGTCACATAAACACGGGGGATTAGAACACCAAAGTATTGTACAACATAGCCCTTCAGCTAGTAGGAATTCCTGCTTATTACAAGGCTGTCAGGGTCTGGACCACAGTCTTATACAAGGTGGTTTAAAAGAACGGCAGTTCCAGAAATATTTCTCAAGAAACAGACAATGGATGTCAATGTGACGCCGGTTGGCAAGAGCCATGAAACCCTGCAGAAGAAGAAAATATAAACGCTCACCCCGGAGTCCATCGGACCTTCAGCTGAAGTCCGAGCGTCGGAGTCACTCCCTCTCTCATTCCCTCTTTCTCACCCTCTTTCTCTCTATTCCTCCCTCTCTTTTTCTTAAGGGCTTGGCCCTGGCACGGAACCTCTGAGAACATCAAACGCCAGCATCAAACACACTTAGGGCCCGATTAGTATTCTACACACCGCTGCCTTCTGTCAACGAGTGCAAGCTCGGCTTCGCCTTCTTCCAAGATGTTTTCATGTGTAAATATATTTAACGCAAAGCAGACCCTTTTCAAAGGGCAGCAGTAGAGCCCAGCAATGTGTGGTGTAATTGGGGACAAGTAGGCATTAGCGTGTGATCTTTGAATTGTTGGGGCATGTTGCGCCGGTTGTTAGTCTGAGACACACAGTCCCATGTGGAATATCCAATACAATGAAAAGTAGATTGATACTTGCGATGCCAGAATACTACCATAAGGCCACGTGGTATTCATTACTATGGTTCCCAGTGTAAGCCTAAACAGCACCAGCCAGGGTTTAATCCTTATTTATGTCACTCAATTTCCACTGAAACAACATATTTGCGATTCCGTTTCGCATCGTGTTGCCAACAGCATGGCTTTGAACGGACAAAGCTACACTCTCAGTTCTGGTTTGTAAACATTTAGACATGAACCTGGAGCTGGGCCTGGTGTTGGACCTTGCCACTGGTGGGTCTCGCGGACTTGTAGTGGAAAATAGGCCTGCCGTTTATAGCCGAGCACTAGAGACAGCCCTAAAGCCTGAACCCAGATTATGTCTTGTGATATTAGAGGGGAGGGCGAGCCACTATCAGCGTGAACTGGCTGTGGCTTAGCGTCCAGAGAGCAGGAGCAGTCATAATCCCACAGCTCACAGACTGAGCGGCTCTACCGGACTGTGTGTGTGAATTTTGGATGTGTGTTAGAGGGAGAGGGAGAAACACAAACAGAGTGAGTGAGGGACAGAGAGGGAGAGCAGTGAGACTAGTGTGTGTGATCTTGCTCCTAGCGAAAGCAGCGAGTGAGGGTGTAACCATTAGAAGCCCCCTCTCATTCCTAAAGACAGGCTGGCTGTGCTGCCAACTGTGGTTTAGGGGTCTGGAGACCCACAGACAGGATGGAGTCTCGCAATACAAAAGAGAAACAATTTGGCTCCTTGACTCAATAACACAGCCCGAGGCTATGAGGAAAAGAGAGAGAGATGGGGGGGTGGGGGGCGAGTCTGGGGGTGAACGGAGAGGTTGGAAGTCTTTTGATCCACACTTATGACACATTGGTTCAGAACTACAGCATGTCTCGAGCTTCAGCCTCATTCCCATGATCAACGTTATTAATACGCCTCTGGCACCCAGGTCCAGACCTTTACCGTGTGTAGCCATGCCAAAAGCCATTCACAGGAATTTCACAGTACCTCAAAAGCTGTATCGCTATTGAAAAGCGGGAAAACAAGCCCCTATTCATGTTATTTGTCTTTGTAGCTCTGTAAGGTCTTGAGGTATTTCTACTGACATTTTCTATCATTAGAGTTTGATGAATATGTATTTGCTGCATGCGTGGAGCCCATCACAGCCAGAATTGAGTTATATTGGAAAACAGTGACGACAGCTCCGTAATTCATTTCATGCTAATGTTATACAGTACAATGTGGTCATTTCACTTGGCAAAGCGCCGCGTAGCGTAAACATGATATCCAGATATTCTTTTCTAAACCACACCAGCACACCAGAAAAAAGCTGTGCCTCAAACACAGGGGTTTCCTCTTAACCTCGCTCTTCTGTAAATAGGTATTACTACACTGAAATAAATGTGATTCAATGCAAAGAATACTTGTTATATATGTGGAAAAAACTTGGTCTCTTTCCAGGCCAGCAGATAGACGTCCACAGGGCCGACTGTCGCCAAACAGCACACATACCAGTAGGGTTTTGTGGTTTGCCTGTTTGTTTTGGTATCTTGCACACTTCCTTTAGCTAACCCTTTCAAGTGGAACGCATAATATGAACTCCATAGAGCATGTTCACAACGCACGGGCCTCCCTAACTGACACTTGCCCTGTAAAAAATTAAAAAAATAAAAAAATCTAGCAAGATTATACAAACAGCTCCAGTGTCTGTAATTAATAGATGGAGGTTTTCCTCAGGGCGTCAAATTCATCTTTCACTGGTCTTGGAAAGGTATTTTTCTGATGGATGGAGTCGTGTTTTGTGTAGTTAATGGATAGGAAAGTGCCAAGTAATTGCTGTTGTTCTTATTGTTATTATAATAACTTTCCTGGCTGTTAGTCATGCATTATATTAAATGCGTAACCATAAATCACACAAGTTATAATAATCAAACCAATCCAAAATTACAGTCATTTTATAGTGTACACCAAGTGGTGTTGTGGAAAAAGAATGTGGCGGGCCCAGACCAAAGCTCACATTTCTCAACAGTTTATCTCAGTTAGGATTTTAGTGTCGCATTCAGTTCTTTGACTATTCTGGGGTTGCGTACATGTCCCCTGATTTTCCACTATACTCCACAAGATATAAAAAGCCATTTATTATTGTTTTATCCGCAGAGAGACGGCACCATGACCTCTCTGCTGTAGGCCTATACGTAATGGATGTCGGTGTACTTACGTTCTCATAGAGGGCCTGCAGAGTTTCCAGGTCCACAACTGTGTTGTCCATATTTAGGATGGCTGGGAGAAAGAGAGCAGAGTGGGGGTCATCGTAATGTTAACACATTAGACAGCACAGGCGTGAAAAGAATATCACATTTACATCCACCGTAAAAGTTTGAGCCAAGCCATCTAAATGTGTGTCAGACAGGCCTGTTTATAATCGCTGGATATAATCGCTGGATCATAATAATACCTTTAACGGCTGTGTTGTGGACAAAGTACGCATTACATTTAACATAGGCTACATTTACTGTATGCCTGCAGTTGTATAGTTATCCAGCGCGCCATGCAAGAGGCCACAAATCGAAACGTAAACACAGAGGACTTAGAAATCTGTCAAAGGTATCCGTGTTTGAACTCCCGTGTTTGAATTCCTAGTGTCGCCTTTTTGTCTCAGCGCGAGGACCCAGCACCCACAAGCATTAATCCTTTGAAAGTAAACGTCTAAAGACAAACACAGACCGGGGGATCTGTGGTGTTGAAGCTGAGGTGTTTTGCCGTACGCACAATCACCCAGGAAAAGCACTCGACACCTATGGAGGCCTTTCACCATGTATGCGTCCAAATTACTCCCACTGTTTTGCTCTGCTTTGATTTGTATGGTTGAGGTGGGATGATAGATGAGGGACGAAAGAGCAGGGAGAGACGTGGATTCAATCTTCTTATGTTTGAGTTTACTTTGCATAAATTCTCGAGTGTGGGCACAGACGTGGCCAAACCTTTTAAAAGCTTTTCAATCAAAGCTATGACACCGACTTCAGGAAAGACAGGCATTAGAAAAAGAAAAAGAAAAACTTTGGGGCTATAAGTGTTTGAGAGAGGTTTTAAGGATCAGTGGCACAAAGTGAAGCCCAGTGGTACATAGTTTATGATAATTACTGGCATATAGGCAACTATATCTATAGTTTATATAATGTAAAGGCATAGGGGTTGAGGTTGGGTCAAAGCTTTCCTATATGTGCCTTTATTGCTAAATATGGGACACAAAAAGAAGCCACTTGGTATTTGAATGTAAAAATACAGACAAATGCAAAACAATAAAAAAACATTACTTCATTCAGTGTGTAGCAACAAATCAAGCTTGACATTGAGTCTTGTTTAGAGGATGGTTGATTCTAGGAGTTTCTCTTTCACACTTTTCTATTAAACATGTAACCATCCTTCTAGATGAGCGGTTTTCCAACGTTTGACCTCATGACTCACAAGTTGTATATAGGCCAACTTCTTTTTTTCTACAAACTACGTCTTTTCACAACGCAAATGTAGTCTTGCCAATATAATAAAAAATATATAAAAAGTATAGCTCATGTTGTAAACATTGTATAGCATTGTGAATAAATAAATAAATAAGAACCATTTTGCAAACCGCTGGGAAGGTCCTGACCCGGACTTTGAGAACCACTGCTAGTCACCAAAGGGGCATTCTCAACCCCCCATCCCCCCTGTCCTCTGCCACCACACGCTAACTCTTTAACACTCTCTCTTCCTCACAGCAACCACAGAAATAACCTGACTTCATTATTTCCTCTTTAGCAACCCCCCCTCCTCTCTCTCTCTCTCTCTCTCTCTCTCTCTCTCTCTCTCTGGTAATCATTTGGCTTTCATTAGTGTCTCAACCAGACCCTGGCTGGATGGGGGTGTTAGCAGACAGCGTGGAGAACCAATAAGATAGTCTGACACAGACCTCTTAGAAAACAAGAAAACAAACCCCTGCTCCATCTGCCACAGAGACTTACTGCTACACTCAACCTCCGGATGGCGCCTACAACCGCCATCCCTACGCCACGACCTGCACTCCGAAGCCTCAAAAGCGACGTGCGCGTGCTCGGAAGTGTTTTATGAAACACCCGGTTGACGGCCAAGGTCTAGGCACAAACAACGCCCGCTGTGAGAGAAAATAAAAGCGATGACTTGTCCATGAAAATATCCGACAGTCAGTAAAACATTCGCAATCCGAATCTGTGATTCAGAAAATATTTTCCCTCTTTCTTTAGATGTTGAACTCGGGGAGCTTTAGAAGTGATCTGGCCTGTGATGTGTTAGTCATTGTCTACGATCATTAAATCAAGGGAGTGGATAAAACAATGATTCACTACACTGATTGGGATAATAACAAAGTCATGGGTGAATCTATCCTCCATGGTAAGTAATTATTGTCTGATTTTGTAATCAGCTCAAAAGTTTCAATTGCACAGGCAATCATGACAGCATTTTAGGATCAACGAAAAAACAAACACATTTTTGTGAAATAATTAAATAATCAATGCAGCCTGTTGGGTTCCTTTAATAATCAATCAAGAATACATCCTGACAAGGGAAATAACAATAATTTCATTTTTTCCAGTTCTATGTGTTCTTTGCACCCCTTCATACGAAAAACGAAATAATGGGTCCGACACCAAAACCACAGAGAGTCCCCCTTCTGAAATATTCCCCCGTGATATACTGCAGCAACCAATTAGAGATCATTCTGTGCTATGGTGTAAACTGTCCTAACACAGGAGATTAATTGCAGCGCTGATGAGAGTGGCCCTCGGTTGCCCTCTCTCTCTCTCTTTATCTCTATCTCTCTCTGTCTCTACAACCAGAGATGCGTACACATTGAGGACCAGGAGCAAAGAGGATCCCGAATTCAACGCAACAAAAGATGCTTTGAAGACTGCAGACAAAACAACAACGCATTGTTTATTGGTGCGCGTCTACGCGCCGTACCAGCCATGGTTTCTGTGGTACGCATTTAATTGGACGTAATCTAGACCACATCCATGGCTAGTGATAAATGTTCGACGTGGGAATGTACAGGAGTTCCCCCTTGAATGGTATGGGTATTTACAGAGGGCTGTTTAGACACATGCATGAGGGATTAAGATTGTAGAGCAATCAGAGAGTAACTAAAACAGGAAGACGGCCAATCTCCATCAACATCTCCTAAATGACTTCACTTAAACAAGGGCGTTTGGACAGGTCGATGACAACACATCAGAGACAGAGACAAAGGAACGTGATGTACTGTAAGTGCAGGATATGGAATGATTATCTACAATGAGAAGAAAGAAAAAGAGGGGGGTGTCAAGTATTCTGCTCTACCTGCCAACAATGCCATTTTTATGAAGTTAAGAGTTGCTTTGACTGGTTGAAGTAGATTGGCAGGATCTCTGCAGGATCACAACCATTAAAAAGTGCTTTTCATATAAAACGTATCAGTATTATTACCAGTACCTGTACCAGTACAGATGCATTATACAATCAGTGCATAATGAACGTGTTTATTGGAAAACGTACATTCATTATTTTGTTGTATTTAGTAAGCTGTTTTGCAAGTAACTAACTACAGTACTATTAACTAATCAAACACATAATAATCTCTAAGCAGTTGGCCGACCAATCTCTTGGCTAACACTGCTGTATGTGACTGCATCATTCAACTGACCATTGTGGATGTCCTTCATGTCCAGGTGAATGCTGGACATCAGAATCCCCACGGCCTGGGAACGCTTGTTATTTAACAGCTTTACCACCTGAGAGAGGAGGAGTTTAGACACACAGAGAGAAAGACAGACCAAGGAAGAGAGAGGCATAGCAAATGAAAGAAAGAAGCACACACAGACAGACACAGACACATTAAATATGATATCATGAACAGTTCAAAAAACATGAACCTTACTGCGTTTTATAAGGTACAAAAAGTTAAACTGACTTAGCCACAAAAACACCATGAAAATGATTACCCTGTCTAGCTGAATTATGATGACAGACCAATTTGCCTTTTTCTGAAATCATTCCCATCTATCATATATTAAAATTATATGACTTCCTGATCTCTTCCTGATCTTTCAGACAGCAGGAGGTTTATTTACCATATAGAGAACTATCTCACGTATTCCGCCGCAGGCATTTAAGATTAAAATCCACTATGGAGATACATTCAGTTCTCAGAGTGATTATATTTAAATTCCACCTCACGCAACACCAAAATGTAAAACTGTTGTGGAAAGAGTCACCCGACACCAACAGCAGTGGTCAAGGCTGCATTTCAAGGTCAAAACCCCAAAATACTCCCCGAAAAGAGCTCAAATATTAACTGACGTCTGCTGAACAATAACAGCTCCCACTGGCCGAGCAGCCAAGACTCAAATAATAAGTCAGTGTTGTTATCATGCATGACAAACAGTATCCAGGACAGACGTCTACCACAGTGTGGCTGAGTAAGCACAACCGGGCACCGGGTAAGGGAACCGGGTCGGGGAAGTGATAGGAAACCCTAGACTACCACGATCCAGACAGAATGCTTCCACCCAAACCAGATCACACAGACCACAGACCTCTCAAACACACAGGAAGTTAGAGCCACTGAGCCAGCCAACTTGCTCTGCTTTCCCAGCCCCAGCATCAGGAGACAGAGGCTGTTTGGTGATATGCCGCTGCGTGGCTTCCCCTTAGCGTGCCACACGACGCACAGTAATGGGTAGGTAAGTATATTCCGTTGTTCGTACAACACACAATGAGCTACATAACATGCAAGTTATGTGGCCAAATATAATACACTAACACTTATCAGTACGGCATGTAGAAAAAATTTAGCATTCCATTATCAAGAGGTTTAATGAAACCCAGGAAGTACAAAAATTATTTAAATATCTCATTATTTAGCAACAAACATTGTGCTAAAACAATAGCATTTCAAAAAAACAACCCCTAATGCTTGAATAAATACAGCATTTTACTTATTAAAACCATGTGTGTTTTTGGTTTTTAGAAATCCTTTAAGTCATGTCAATCATCGACTGAGTTCGCATGTGCATTTAGTTCTGATTGCATTAGTCAGTCACATGATGAATATGTTGTTTTCAACATTGGCCAGTATGGATTTTCACCATGTCTGATTCACACGTGAGAAACCAATCCCAGAGCATCCATTTGTTCTGTCTAAGACACCAAGAAGAAAAGATAATTCATCAAAACAGCATCTGGGTTTAGAAGGAGTCTCCCAGGTCACGATGAGTGAATGAGTGAATGAGTGAACAAAATGGAGCTGGATGTACATAATTATCTCATAGCGTTGCCCATAATTTAACATAACTTCATAATTAATTAAACCCTTACCCTGTTAACTCCCCCCAGGAGTCAATGTTTCATCTAATGTATTCTAATTAAAACTATTGCTCAATTACATACAGAAATTAAATCGCGGTATCATTTCATTGGTGGACTGGATGATATTTTTCCTAATCCAGTAAATTAAATAACAATAAGCATGTGGCTCTGTGCCGCCTCATTGGGGCGCCCCATATGATTGCCCAAATGAAATGTGAAACAATCTTGGCCGTTGATTCAATGTTCCGCCGTATAAACGGTAACAATCTGTACAGGGAGTCAAATTTATATTGGCACAAGGTATACATCTCTCCAACCCTAGTGTCAATATACAGTATCTTAGACCAGGAGAAGGATGCCATTTCAGCAGTTCGTTAAACATTAAACCCAAATGTTAAGTTTGATGTAGATTGAATTTGACATTCAAGAGACTGCTTGTGTGCTATCCTCCATAGTCTCTCTTTCTGCGTCTTGCCCAGAGGTAAGAGGTAACACAGGACCTCAAACTGAATCATCTACTATACTGTATACTGGAGTGTATCAGTGACAGAGGGGCAGCGACTCTACCTTATCGGTGCTCTTGATCATGGCTATACAACAAAACCAGGCATACTGTTGACTGAACTGAACAAGGTGGACATGAAAGCTCTGAAAGACAAGCTGTACAGCCGCCCCAATATGGAACCACCTTAGCACTGCAGGCATGGTGAAATGGCCCACTCTGTTTCACAGCCTACTGAATGGAGGCGGCTTAGTTTCAAGAGCAGGCTGAGCCCTGGCAGTGCACTGAGTGCGAGCACTGTTTCAGGACATCTGACATTAATATCAGCAGGGGGCTTTTCCTTTGGCCGTCACAGTCTTCTTAAGATGCGTCTCTAGTCGAGCGCTGACGTCAAATCAGTTCTCTAGTGGTAGCTCTAGGCACGAGGTATGGCTCCTTTCAAGAACGGAACGGACTCACAAGAGACAGAGGAACAAGTAGCCTAGAAGTAAATGGACCAATCCTCTCTGGGCTTAGCGGTGGCAAACATAGACCGTCACAATCATAAGATGCCTCTATGAAGGAGCTAACCACAGCTATAGGTAGTTACAGCGCATCAGTTTGGTTTAGTCAGTTTTGCAGTGACTCTTTGTCTTGCTATTGCTGGACTTGTATTTGCGGTGTGAATATGCCAAGGGTGGTATTATGCCATGATGCCCCGTGAGAATCATCCCACGCCCATCTCATCATGTCTGCTCTCCTCCCCATGGCTCAAACCACTTCAAGAGAGGTGGGCTGCATTCTCCGAGCTAGAGCTCCACCAACATGTAGCACTCAATTAGAGCAGACATGTCAACCGAGCTCTGTCGACATAGCTCTTTCTTCCTTTACTATTATTATGGGAACTTTAGAAACAGAGTGGAGGAGGCCCACAGTAAGACACATAAAAGAGTGGTGGTTGGACTCAATGCTAGCGGAGATGTATTGACAACCTCCAGGCAGTAGGCGGAAGTGTCTGAAATCAAGGACATATTCTGATTGTCTTGTTCCCCGCTCTACCTCCAGGCAATGGTAAGATTCCAAGCCCCAGCCAGAGCACTTCGATCTACTACCTCGACTGGCAGGCTGGCACCTCCGTTGCTACGGGCAGCCCAGTTCAGACTCTTCTCTGTCCTGGCACCGCAGTGGTGGATTGACACTGCAGAATCACTACCAATCTTCCGCAAGAAACTGAAGACTCACCTCTTCAAAATCCATTTTGGTACCTCCGCCACTGATCTCTCTACTTCATAGCACTAATGACACTAACAATCCTTATTCTATCCTCCTTTCCTCCCTTTAAAAAAAATGTATAATAAAAAAAATTATTTCTACTCTGCTAGATCAGCTCTTAGAATACTAAGCACTTTACAGTTAGCAATTATTGACTGAAGATTTAATAACTTGAAGTGTGAATGATAACTTTGATTATTGTAATGTTGTAATATTGTAAACTGTTTTAATGAGTAAATGATAAACCTTTGAGCAATGTTGTGCAAATGCATAAGTGAAGTAACATTGCTACATGATGCTGTCCTTGTTCTAGAGAATGTTATCTACTTGCAAAAAACGGTGGTTAACCGGTTAAACTGTTGACAAAATGTACTAATTGTAAGTCGCTTTGGATAAAAGCGCCAAATGCTTTAAATGTCCCCTGTCTCCTGTGTCATGGGCATCCTGGGTGAGCATTATTTATTTATTATCAAGGATTTCGACCTACGTCACTGTTCCCACTAATCCCATAATGACATTGTATACATTTTGTAGGTCAATTTTTTTTAACTTCCAATAGTGACACACCTGCGGTTAAATCAGATCTTACTTTATTGAGTCTTTCGAACAACTTGGATGTCTCAAGTAAGACAAGATACCAAGAGAAATTCAAAGAGGCTGGTATACCAAATTTTGAACTATTTAGTTGTAAGTGCTTATGACAAGAGATAAATTTGGAGATCATTGATCGCTGTTTTGGAACATGAAGCCACGTTAAGCCTTAATCACGTTAGGTTGATTGAAAGGAAGATTGAATTCCACCCTAGGTGTGTCAAAAAATGTTTACCTCCAATTTGGCAGCATCGACAAAAATTACGTGACCTGTGACGTCATCTCGGAAACCTCAATACCCCCGTCCTGGTTATGCTGCTGTATGGGTATGTTATGTGTGTTATGTTATGTCTTATAGTGGCTTATAATGACAGCATGAGGCTGCTGCTGAGAGCTCCAAGAAGCTCCAGTGCAAGCCATATGTTTGT
>JAODLI010000007.1:1498303-1510113 GCA_027575585.1 Percopsis omiscomaycus | reverse complement strand
TTTCTTTTACGGCGGACACCGTAGCTGCTTCTTCGTGGTTGCAAAGGTGGGGGTACGCCGTGAGTGGCTGTTTGCAATTCGCAACAATCACCACTAGATGTCACTAAAAACTACACACTGGCCCTTTAAGAAGGGATATCATTTTTTCGCCCCCAAAATATCAGCCTAAGGAATGGTTGGTATGTTTCAAGTAGAATATGACAAATTTGGCTTAAATTAAATAAATTAGGACCATATGGGTTGCAGACTTTTATGGAAAAACCTATGCTGTGCACGTGTGTGTGTGTGTGTGTGTGTGTCTGTGCAGTGCGAATAAATTATTTGGTAGGAGGAATGTCTTGGTAGACAAAGCGTCACCGGAGAAATGTCTCCCCTCGAGGAAGTCTGAGGTGGATTTCATCGCCATCTATCTCTTTAAAGAAACAGAGGTGGAAATGAACATTGCGTATTGTTGTAAAGGCACCTGTATTTTGCTACACTATGATAAAATAAAACACTTGTATAAAAGGCATTGCGATCCACTGCGAAATATCCCAAAACCCTATGTTCAGTAAATTCAGTGACATTACTCATTTGGATGGAATGAAAGACAATTCCCCAAACTTTCAATGTACATTTATCTCAGAATGCTTTTATTTTTATTAGTACAAATCATTATCTCGCAGTTTTACCTGGGGGCTGGGCCCAGTTGTTGTGCAGCCTCTAATGCAAAAATAGACAGTTCTCTTTTCAAATCTTTCTGAGAAATAACAAAGGCCCGCTCCGGAGGTGTCATTAGAATGGGCATACCTGGCGTATTCTTATAATGAAAAGAATAATACCCTCCTTCTACTGTCAAAACCCTGACGGAGGCACAACCTGAATTAAAGTGTATGGCTCACTTTGTCTTTTACCCCTGCAGATTAATAGTGCAACAGGAGAGGATGATTACAAGTGTAGGACCCCTTACTGATCCTCATATCTTCTGTGGGCTCATTAGTAAGAAGAAGTGTTGTTTGTTAGCTGTGAAATCCCTGCCACCTCCCTTGATTGACATGTACTCTACATAAAAATGCATGGCGAGCATTGATTGATATGCTTGATATGTATGAGAGTGGCCTTGCACCAGTCAGCCTTCAAAATGATAATCAACCTGTTACAAATCAACAAAGATGACTGAGGCGACCATATCAGTCAGAAACAGTTGAGGTATCGCAAAATGGTTGAATGACACTGTATACTTGAATTATACTCTATAACAACGTAAATGCATGTTTGTACAAAATCTTAGGTACAGTAGGTAGGTATTTACTGCAATGACACATACATCAACCAGCCTTTTGTAAAATGACATGGAACAGGTAAAGAAAAGAAGAAGTTATAGATGCAGTGTGACACGTTTTAATGGAGTCAAAGCCTTTTAACTGAAGACTATACTGTACCAAGACATGTCAATACCTATAACTGCATCTGTATCCAGTCACACTACAACTACAGAGAGGTTTTTTCAGTCTTTGAAGGAGAGGGAATGCAAGTGACAAAATGAGTTTAGGAAATAACCGATGCTAGCAGTTCGCAGTGACATCCACACAATCTGGACAGCAAATGTTTAGCTTTATGACACCTATCAGCAACTCTAGTCACTTTCTAGAGAACTGTCCTTACCTTGCAAGGCAGCTGGATTCGCGAGATCATGATCAAGCGAGAATCCATCTTGCCAGGTTTCAAGTTATGTGCTTGTGGCCAAACCACTAGTGGTTTGGACCAATCCGCGCCCTATGAGGAACTACTGGCTGCTACGGACTGGGTTTAGGCGTGACGTTAGCCCGTGATAGACAAATCACCTGCAAAGTATTTTTCAGTTTCCAAGACGACTTCTCAGATCGTTCTGTCTAATAAAGCATCCGGTCAGGTTAGAATTTTCCTTGAAATAATAAATAAAAATAAAATAAAATCACACTCAATTTCAAGAGTAGGCTGGAAACAAATCCCAAACTGCCATTTCTTCTGTAAGCCTAATTCTTATGAAAGTGAAAATCTATTAGGGTTGCCATCTATTTAATTTGTGATGGATAAATCTACAGGGAATCAGTATAAGACTGCATGTGCTGTACTAAAAAATCCAAATATCCTCAGACACATGCTGTGTTTCGTTTTTTAGAAATATGTACCAATTCACATTTATCAGTATAAAGTCAATATACATTTATTGTGCTGATAAGCATTTCAGATAACATTTCATTTGAAGGATGAAATAGTGTTCCCAGTGTGGGAGGGGAGGCAATAGATTCAGATGAGGATTTATAACCTCAGCTCCTCACCTTATGAAATACTGCCATGCGAGACATTTATTGTTGCAAACCTTAAATTGCCCATGCAGCCATTGGGAAGTGAGATATCCAGATGCTGTGTAAAGAAAGGCCATATTTTACAGCCTTCCCCTCCATTTCCTCAATTTGGAATTGAATTAGGTGATGTACTGTAACACAATGCATGTGCCTGTGTATTAAGTCTGTATGTGAGCAAACTGTACTGTATGCTATTTTTAGCTTGGTCAGTTTGTTGCGCCATTGCCAATAGGCCACTGTAAATTTTAAATTATTACAATCTTTACAGCATGCAGACAAACATACAAGTAAGCCTAGCAAAACTTGGTATAAAATATCTCCAGGTTTAGTCATGTTTAAGTCAGTCAGGTTTCGACCACCCAAATAGAAGATATAATTGTGGCACATTGCCCAAGTATAAATATTAGATTGAGAATATAACTGCAGCAACTTTAATAGCTCAATTTACATAATGGGTAGAAAATACTAAACTACAAAATTAATATATTTATAAAGAGACAATTATTTGCCACGCAGTAACAATATAAATATAACAGTAAATCAAAAATAACAGGCTAGAAATTCCAAATTGTGCACCACATTCAAAATTTGTTAGATTGTTTCAGAGATTGTCAATGTCTAAAGACCTCAGATGTATTTATAAGTCTACAGTATGTGGCAGAACTCGTGCAATACTGCGATGGTATTATCCTGCAAAAAAACCTTGAGCTCATTTCTAGCGGATGTTCAGTTTTCTTTGGACTACGATTGTCTTGTCTGTACATTCCTACTCGAAGTAGGGATTTACCATTTAGCATATCTCCTTGACTGCAATCCACCTCAGTTCCTCAACTACAGTATGCATACTGATTAATTAGTCTGATTTTACAACAGGCACTTGGACGGAGGACAGCTGGAGCTTCTCCAACCGTCTCGCCCCCTCTCCATCCCCGCAGAGGTGGTCCTCGCCCCATAGTGTCTTTTGATGTTTCTGTCATAGTCTGCTGCAAGTTTCTCTTTCCTTTGCCGTTTCCCCTTTATCTTTCCCCCTCTCCTCTTTGTCCTCAGCTCCTATTCTCCCACCCACACTCTCCACTGCTTTCCTTCCCCAAGTGAAATCTTGAGCTTTTCACAGCATCCACACCTATTCGTTCTCCAAAGACACTGGCACTTTTTCTTAGTTCAGCAAGTTACCATGATGGATAATGAGTAAAGATTACTGCATTTCATGCTCAAATAACCAACGCAGAAAAGGCAGATATGAGGAGAAGGAGGGCTGACAGCAGTGAACATATCCTTGTGTAACCATATCTGTGTCTCTCTTAAAGATTTCAAACTGGTTGATCATCCCACTTCCATCCCAGGTCAAGCATTAAAGGCCCCATATAACACAAATCATTTTGGACAGATTTTTCTCCCTTCGAGCTGAACATTCTGTTTCAGTTGATGTTGGGCTATCTGACTGGGAAAAGGTCAGAGTCGATTGATTACAACCCAGAAATGATGTCACACCTGGACCTAAATCTGACTGGTTTGTTTTACACAAGGGAGGAATTTTGGCTCCAACCGTTTCTTGTCCCTTCAGACAACACAGCTGGCCACACAACTGTATAAACTTGAATTCTACAAAAGGGGACCTTTAAAGGAAAGCCATTTTCGACTCTGTTGGCTTGCTGTCAAAGGGACATGTTTTGGGTAATTTGAGGATTTTTCTTTTGGCATCTCGTAGCATTGTGGGCTATAGAGGCACAACAATGGAGACTGCCAAAACTCTAAACTGAGTAAAACAGATTGTGATCTGAAACAATCAATATGGTTGGAAGAGATTGAGAAATTAGGACCTGAGAAAAGTTTGTCATTCATAACCTGCAAAAGCGTTTTCACAAGGGAAAATTAACCAGCACGGCTCAGTCCACATCTCGACAGCATTGACAGCTTGTTGTCCTACCAAGCCCATTAAAGCCTCAGGAACTCACACTTGTGTAGTGTGTACTGTAGTAATGGGAACATTTGTTCCCATTACCACACACACACACACACACACACACACACACACACACACACACAGGGCTGGACAATTTTACATCGGATCAACGTCTATTGTGTTGCTGTGGTTTTGTCTGGATCGATGGCAGGTGCAGGTGTAGAATTAGTCAGATGCTATTCATTTCTCTGTATACTATCAAATAGAGAAACATTATAGAGAGCAATTACACGGGCACACACACAAAAATCAGCACAACTTGGAGTGGGTGTGATGGGAAACAAGGACAGAAATCCATTTGCTGTTGGGCTGTTTCAGAAACTGAAACTGTGACTGAATGCATTGTGCCTTTGGAAGCTGTTTGCTTAGGAAAGGCAGTAGGGGAAATATTGGCCAGTGATTAGATAAAGCCTCTTTTAATAAGCATTTTGTTTTTCTCATGAATTATAGCTGAATGCACAGTATACAAAATAAACAGCTAGAAATACCCTTCTAGTCCCCAGCATCAATGTTACAAAGGAAACACACTCCATTCAGGGAAACATTATCCATTTTGGATTCATTGATTTTGAGCAATATCGCTGCATATACGACATATATAGAAAGTCTCTCTTCCAGCTCCTTCATAAACTGGAGTTCACATTCCCATCTCCATGCTCTCTACAGCCTTGGCCAATGCCTTTACGCAGGATTCTATATCCTCCAGTGCTGGACGCTGACCAATGAGGCACTCGCCATATAATGCTGATGGAAGACTTTGGCCAACCTTGCGAGCCAATGTGTGTCTCCGGGAAAGGTTATTTCTGTCCTAATAAAGCATGCAATACCAACTAAGCAGAAAGAATGGGATGGCATGAAATGAGTAATAAATGACAAATGGAAGAAAGAAGGAAAAGAGAGACATAGGTAAGAGAAGCAAAATATCTGGTAAAAATGTTTTATGGAATTAAAAGGCATGAATCAAGGGATAATGACAAAATAATTCAGAGGAAATATGATGTCAGATGGACTACTTGTAGCTTTTTTTCCTTAAAGCCACAGGGAAAAAAGTAATCCAGATGATTTAAACATATCAATCGATACCTATGAGCCTGAACTCCAAGGGTAAAAATGTAGGTTTATTTAATCCCAACAGCACTTTGCTAAATGATGTAACTGGTCTGAATATTCATTTAGATCAGACACTTTTATCCAAAGCGACTTACAATTACATTGTTCTATTACATGGAGCAGGTAGGGTTTATGCATCTTGCTCAAGGATGCTTACAGGTAAGCCGACTCTGGGGCTCGAACCCACGACCTTATGGCTGGGAGTCCAACACCCAGACCACTAGACTATCCTGCCCCAGACCAGTGGAAGAAACTGCCAGCTCGGACTGACCTCAGTCTCAAAGGGTGGAGAGGTTGAAAAAAGCAGACATGTTTGTTGTTAGCATGTTAACATGTTAGTGTGCATATCAAATATTGTGTGGACTCCTGTACTTGTAGTGGGGGTGTGGGTGTGGTTTAGCCATGTATGTGAGTGGGAGAGAGCGGTTCACGGGACTCTCTGGGATTGGCAACAGGTGAGGCGGATTAGCAGAGTCGGATAGAATCGGATAGAGACGGACGTGCGAGGCACGGAGCAGCATGAGGACTATAGGATGGCCAGCCAAATATATACTTAACTTGTGCATGTTAACCTAAGGAATAGTGAATAAACATGACAGACACGGTCTGATGGTAACTAAATACCAGTGTGGGTCGGTTACTGTTCTACACTGGTATTTCCACATACAAGGTGCTTTTGCTACAGCACATGCTGGGCAGTTGGTTAAGCCCTCTGTTACGAATTGAGGTAAATACATTGACTAAAAGACAGCTTTTTTTGACTCGTGTATGTACAGTAAGTGTCCCATTGCAGCCACACATTTGTCTGGTGAGCTTTTAACTCTCCCAAAACGGAACAGATTGAATCAATCGAGTGTCATTAATTACAGCACAGGGGGAATTGTTGCTCTCGATAATTCCCAGAGTAAATGGCTGAGAGCATTATGGAACCTCACAAACCACCTTGGCACTTTGCTAAGCTTATAGGTGCAGAGCTGCCAAGCCTGAGTACCTGAGAAATTAACAAGAAAATACACATCGTGAGGACAATGTGAGGATTAAAATGAGGTTGGTAGTCGAGCCTTGAGAGTGTAATACGCCCCATCCAATCTCATCCTTGCACCTAGGCTGAATTTATTGAGCCCCATAAAGAATCTTGGAAAGAGCCTAATCAAGATAAGAGTGAAGATATTATTTTTTTTCCGCAGTTAAACGCTCTAAGGCTTTTCCTATTAGACTTGTTTGAAGTATATCATAATTGGCCAAATAAGGAAGTCACATTCTGAGATTTTCAAATCGGAAAATTACTGACTTCTTATAGGGGGGAAGAATCCAGAGCCATACAGCAGGACTCAGTAACTAAAACATCATGTTGATATCACATATTTTCTTTACATGCTGGAAAATTACCACAGTGCCAAGGACCTCTTTCTCGTTTTGGTCTCTCTTTACAGCAAATGAAACATGAAAACTGAACTCGCACTGTAGTGTGTTTATTTTCGTTATGAGCTATGATGCAAAATAGTGAAATTCTCACCCTAGATACCTCATCGTGTTTGGAGAACAAGACAGATATTGTGCAGCTACTAAACCTCATACGCACACACCAAACAGCTCATAAAGAAAGCAAGTAGCCTTACAATGTATGGCTGCTTAGCTGAACTCTTTCCATGCATCCTGTGTGTGTGTGTGTGTTCGGGGGGGGGGGGTTACTTTGCTAAATGGAGCGGTCTGATGGTCTGGAGTATAACACTGTGAAGAGGTGATCTTAAGGCCACTTCTGTCGAAAATGTAAACCTTTTATGTAAACCAGCAAGCGTCCGTGTGCGAACACTCCCAACAGCTGAGTGAAAACGCCCTACACCCTCCCGGTGTGCCCTTAATTGCCTGCAATTGGTCAACACTGCCATGTTTTTTTTTTACGTGCTTCCCATATGGAGTGAGAAAAATAACACTAAAGACAAGGTTAATAAAGTTACACGGAAATAATGTGTTTCCAAGTGTTGCCACTGAATCATCTTCTTCCTCCTCTATCATTTGCTATTCCTTCTTTGCTCTGATTCATTAAACGAGCGTCGTAGTGTATAGTGGCATTCTTGTAGCTGTAGTGAGCGATGTACAACAGTATGACCTTGTCAACACCCTCCTCCCGGCCCTTCACTCTCTCTCTCTTTCTCCTATAATGGGGTCCAACTGACAAGTAACTGGCATGTAAGGGGTAAAGAGGTGGGTGGGAATATACCTATAAGCCAAAACTGGGCACCAAACCTTAATTAATGAAGTTAACATTTCCATTAACAATTTAACTTTTAAGTTAACTGTGAAAATCTTTATCGTACTATGTAACTTTCGTTACATTTACGAAGTGCGAAATCCGCTAACCAAAGCACCGGAACAAGATCAAATCCAATGTTTTTTTTTTTTATGTTTTTTTTTAAAGATTTCTCTGCAGTAAGATTGCATGCTATCTCAAGGCTTTAGTATGATGGTCATTGGTGAAAAAAAAACACTCGGGAAACCTCATAGTACTTGCGAGATCACAAGCAGCTATTTGTGCGTTAACATTAGCTAACATTAGCTTCTAGCTTCTACCAAGGAGGAAAGCTTTCCAGCCTTATACTAATAAGAATATTATAAGAAAAATAGAATATGACATGTTTACATTTCACAATTTCTTTCTAAATCAGTTTGTTTTTCTGCAGTACGTAATAGTGAATCATTAACTTCCACTAAGTTAACTTTTTGATTAACTGTGCACACCACTGCCTATACCACAAATCAAGACATGAAATCACAAAAAAATGTCTCAGCCCATTGGGTTAGACTGTGTTTGTACTGTAGTAGTGCACAGGACATTTGCATTATTGTATTGTGGAGTAAAAATGTCTCTCCAAAGTCATGCTTTAAAATAGCAAATAGCTTTAACACAGCTTAAAAAAAGGCAATATTTTTAATTGATGAGGTGACTGAAGAGTAAGAGGCCAAAGAGCAAGATAGATACAGACCTTTGTCGGAGATATATAAATGACTTTTTAATACATTACCTTTTTTTT
The DNA here is from genome assembly GCA_027575585.1 of Percopsis omiscomaycus. NCBI lineage: Eukaryota > Metazoa > Chordata > Actinopteri > Percopsiformes > Percopsidae > Percopsis > Percopsis omiscomaycus. The sequence goes on along the minus strand of JAODLI010000007.1, from coordinate 1,501,681 downwards.
GCCGGATAATAAAATCAATGTCTTTGCGTGGAGCAGAATGCTCCATGTGCCTAATCTAAACAGCCTGCCTCATTAGAATTGTTGAACACAGCTGGAAAAGATGGATGGGATCTTAAACACTCAAGTTAATTGTGGTCGGCCATGAGGCCAAAAGCATTAATTAACATAGATAAATATGATAGGACTCAGTTGGCAGAGGAATATTGAAATAAATACCACTGAGTCTCTAGCATGTTTCACATTCAGATTCGATGATAGTGAGTGAGTGAGTGAGTGAGTGAGTGAGTGAGTGAGTGAGTGAGTGAGTGAGTGTGTGTGTGTGTGTGGAGAGAAAGAGAGAGAGAGACTTACTCTCTGTTTATAATCTCTTCTTAAAAAATTATGACTAAAGGCAATTCACTTAGCTTCTAGCGAATCTTCTAGCGAAGCTTCTAGCTTCGAATGGAAACAATTCTGCCAGTGACTATGTTAATGCTCGCTTCAAAGCAAAGCCCTGGGCCTACACAGGTGGTTTGATATTCCTTATCCCAAAGAGAGTAATGTCTTGTGGGAGCTTAGTGTTTCAGGGCAATTTTGCATGTGTGTCTGTGTATCTGCATATTATTTCAGCGTCTGATCCAAGTGCCTCAAGTTGCAGCTGCCATTTGCTCCCCTGCCAATCACCGAGGCAAGATCCCGGTCCCCTTAAGACCCGGCTCTCAGGTGGCCTCAGTTGTATGTCAGCTTTGTTGCATGCTGTGACTGACCCCTACAGCCCTGGGCTACACTATGGAGACATTTGAAAACAACCAAGGGTACGAATACATGATTTTTAATGGAAGAATATTATATAACCCCAACACAGCAATGCAACTTAGACAGACTCCACTCATGTTATGCCAGCTATATTCTTTAGTTTTATACCTACAGTACACACACACACACACACACACACACACCATTCTATAAGTTATCATCTCAAAGGTCAGCGGGGACTCAGGAGAGATAATGACTTTGTTAAAGGGCCGGTCTGCTGTTAAATTAACTCCCATAGGGTTACACCTCTTTGACATGAGGGGTTAATTGAGAACACATCAAAAGCCCACATCAGTGATACGTGGGTTGAGATGGTGTTGTCCCTACCTTCGGTACATCAGTCCCCCCACGACACAGGTGATATTAGGCAGGAAAGGGGATCCTGGGAGATACTGACAACATCTTTGACATTTAGACTGAGATATTACCACATTGGATGGCTCACAAAAGGCCATTGGATTGCTGCACACGAGAAAATGGTTTTATACCAGTGCTGTAATTATAAATCTTATCTTGACAATATCTTGACAATGAGCCTGTATTCGGACAGTTTTTTGCTTTACCTCAATCTGTCTGCATATAACTACTTTTTGCTGCCTCCTTTCAATTAACATTAGCTTAAAACCAATAACCCATAACAGAGAAACATTCACAGAAAGTAATTTGTACAATGAAATGTCGTAACACGCATCACAGAGGAAAAACGTCCATTCCAATTTGCATTGCTGATTCTGGCACAGATTAGCATAGCCTGTAAAGAATTGTTGAGATCACTAAAACAGGCTATACTAATTAAAGCCAGAATCATCAATTCACATCTTCTGACACCTCGACTCCAAAAGTGGAAGACAGATCCGTTCAGACTGAGGCGCTGTAAAGTTAAAATGCATATTTTGTTAGCATCAGGAACAACTGAATGAAGAGGGAAATTAAAACCAAAAGGGCAGGTGATTTGTGATAAAATGTAGAAGAAATTTGAGCAAAACACGTTGAAAGAATAGTTCTGTTCTCATTTACTGCACAAGCAATATTGCTGTATAGTTGTTAAAGTAATATTGAGCTTGAATAGACTCCTTTTCTCAATATCATCCACATGCTGATGTGGATTTAGGATTAAATATTCTGTTTGCTCAATATGAACATTGTGAACACAATAAACTGAATTTATTGGATTACTGGATTTTCAACATCCACTGGGTACAGTACTTCTAATGCCTCTATGGTGCTGGTCAGGGCGTACCCTGGAAATGTCGGTACAATCTTGCCCTTGAGTAGCGGCTAAACCCGTGTCATACATCGATGTGAGTTGAGTCAAATGGACAATATTTTAATAAATTATATATTGAGTTAAGGAAGCTAAACCCGTAAAGGGGTTTACAGAAGTTCGATAACACGAAACCTTACACAGTACACTTGAAAAAAGTGTGTTCACGAGTCAACTAGGGCTATATCAATATACCGTAGATTGCCCTCTTCACACAGGAAAATGCCTTTTTCCATTCCAACTGTGCAATATGTTCATTTAAGGGAGCAAAGAGAACGACAGCAGCTTTATTACAGAGAGAGCCTATATCTGAGCCCTGCACTACACACAATGCGTCATACCCCAAGCAGCTCCTCAACAGCGCCGTGCAAAATGGATGGCCTGGCAAAAGAGTAAAATGGGGAGTGTGAGAAATAAAGCAAGGGAGATGGAGAGATCAGACAGTGGGAGGGGGAGCATGCACAAGAGAAAATGAATGAATGGAAAATGAGCAACAAAGGAGAGATAGAGAAATGTAGCGGTACAACATAAAGATGGATCAGGGAAAGGATTTTTAAGATAAGAAAAAGATAGGGATAAGGGCTGAGCTCTGCTCGGCAAGACTTTGCCTGGTGGAGAGACCGAGTAGATATATGGAAGCAATTTGTTTCCATCATTCCTCGCGCTGCGTAGCGTTAAAATTAATACTGTATGAGTCGGGAGCTCCAATTATCTGAAATAAACCCAGAAGAGCCGTTCAAACAGGTTCAGATGCTCAGACCAATATTTCATGGAGATGACGCTTCCAGTGTTAGGTTTGGTCTGGTTTATGGTTGTCTTTGAGATCTTCTTGCATAAAACACCCAGGAGGCCCTCACTGTGTGCCTGTTTGTCAGACTTTTCCAATGAAATATTGATGACACTCACGATAGGAGACTCAAAGCCCTAAAGCCTATGGTATAGCAGAAGGAAACTTTGCTGACATGTTGAAGCATTTCTGAAATAAAGAGTTGAACAGATGCAGACACACACATTTATCATGGCATTATTACCATTCATGTATGATTTCGGCCTCTGGAGCAAATCCAATAGTGTAAAATAGCCAAATTGAAGTGTTAAGTTACACAGTAATAATCCCAGTGGGTAAATTTGACCCTTTCTAAATATATAAAGCATTGAGACTCCTATCACAAGAGCTATGAATATTAAGGAGCAGTGGCCAGTAGGGCTGGGTATTGGCAAGGACTTTACGATACGATACATGTCACGATACGATTATATCACGATACATTGCGATACATTACATATTGCGATATATTGCGATATTCCACATAGTAAAA
>JAODLI010000007.1:1483929-1498203 GCA_027575585.1 Percopsis omiscomaycus | reverse complement strand
AAATATGTTTCTTGATTCAGCACTTCAAAGCAAGGACTGGCCTCTACTATGTATATGGTAAAATTATTACTATCAGTTGCGCATTAAATCTTTTGGAGATTTAAATAGCTGATGAAATCTAAGGCTATTGATTACCTTGTAAATGGATTCCACAAAAACATACAAATGGTGCAAAATACATGTTGAGAAACATACATGGGCTACATTATTGTGAGAAAGCTGTCGTGTCATGTATGCATTTTTTCAGTATTATTCAGTTCTGCAATGCTGGTTAAGTTCTGTAAGCTAACCAAATTGGCTGTGTAAAACCAGCTGAAAGTGACATTTGTAATTGTACATGAGAGAGGAAAGGATAGCCCAGTAGTCGAGTTCAACTCTCAGCCAAAAGGTCATGAGTTTGAGCCCTGGATTTCTGGTCTACCTGTGACGCATGACCCCAAGTATCTGTATCCGCTCCTTGTAATTGCACTGTATACGTCGCTTCAGATAGTAGGGTCGGCTAAGTGACCTGCTATTACCACCGGCACCCCAAAACGCCGTTGCAGAACTGAGGTTGCAATATGTAACTACATTCCTTGCTAAAAGACAATGAAAGCAAGAGAAACCAAAGGACATGCTTTCACAGAGCTACAGGTCACAACTAATGTTTATAGGATGAGAAGGCAAGCATGGACACCATGGATCTTGCTAGAATTATCAATATAATACTTTCTGCTTTTATTTTTTTCAGAAAATTTACAGAACATTAAGATAATTGAAAATATATATCAATATATATCCTGCTAAATGCTCAAAATCAATTTAACAATAAATGTTATTTAGGGGGAAAAAGTGATTGTGGCACCCACACTGACCACACGGTACTTGTCTGTTTAGCCGTGCTCGACACAGGTTTATTCCACACAGGACTTACACTGCCTGGTACATAGAAAACACACATGACTTATACACTGCCTGGTACATAGAAAACACACAGGACTTATACACTGCCTGGTACATAGAAAACACACAGGACTTACACTGCCTGGTACATAGAAAACACACAGGACTTATACACTGCCTGGTACATAGAAAACACACAGGACTTACACTGCCTGGTACATAGAAAACACACAGGACTTATACACTGCCTGGTACATAGAAAACACACACTGCTCTGGTTCCTCCAGTTTCCACGGCTCCTGGTCTCTCCCGAGCTGTGCTCACTCCTCGCTTAAAAGGGAGCCAGGTGATTTGTGATTACCCACACCTGTCCCCCAGTCCCGTGAACCACACCTCCAAACATTCCCTCCCACACACAGCCAGGGCTAAAGCACGCCTACACTCCCACAGTGATTATTAGCATATTGTTAGAAATTAGCAGATCAATTCTTACAGAGAATTTAGGTGTTTGTGGAATTCCCTTGTGGTTGAAAACAGCATTACACAAACACTGTTATGGTTTGAAAGCACCCGGGTGCTGAGTGGCTGGTACTACTCTCTACTCCCTGACCGAGCTCATAGGCTCACACCATTCACTACCCTTCCCCACAGAGCCTCTTACACTTTTGAGAACAGTTTTTTTTTCAAAACATGAACACTGAACTGTGGAGAAAATGTAGGGTTCTGGGGATTATATAACACAATTGAGGATTGTAGCTTTAAGTAAATATAGTAAGAGAATTGGTACAATAACTCAGTCTATCATAAATAATAATTTTCCTCCTGGCATCCAATATGGAGAATCCACTGCTTTTTTCCTGCTGCGGGGAATAAACAGGTCAATATTGAATCTGATATTCTTTACTATGGATTCTAGGTAGCGTGTTATGTTATGCATGCTGGCAGCTGCTGTTTGTGGCCTTGGATAGCACAGCGCGTGTGAGCCCAGCCTACAACATACACATTCACACGAACGTTCATTCTCATTAAGGATTCAGATCATATGGGCTACAGCCTCCACAAAGCCTTACATTACAGCCTCCACAAAGCCTTACATTGCCAGCTCTACAGAACATCATTTTGGGAAGTAGAAAAAGATATTAAGAGTCAGTTCACCATGAGGAACCTTTCAACAACCTCTTCCACATATACAAGCAGAAAGGTGCCGTCACTTCCAATCAGTTTAGTGTTCCCTTATTCCCCCCCCCCCCCCCGGGAAGCACAGGGACAAAGGTTCCTGATGAAAGCTGTTGATCCAGCGTAGGCGGAAAGGCCCCGCGGCTGCCCTGTGACGTGGACACTGATGTAGTAACGTGCTAATGAGATCTAAGCTGTCTCCTTGCTCTGGCTTGGCCCGTATGAGGGGGACATCTGCCCTGCCGCAGGGGACCCTACTCAGCTAGATCGCTGTCACAACGCAACCGTTTAGACACAAGGTAGTATCGGCGCGTGTGAAGGCAGGGTGTGTGTGAGTACAAAGTGAAAGTAAAACCTCTTGCCAATTTAGTGTGTCCTGCCTGTGGAAATGTGAATTTTAATTTTAATTACTGAGCAGAATGCTTTCAAACGTGCAAAACCCCCATCTCTGTTTAAATGAATCCACTTTTGAAGGCCACCGCAAAGATTCCACGCTGTAATTCACCTTAAAGGGACACTTTGACACATTGTGTCATATTTATAGGTTTATGTTTGAAAAGTGTCCGTGTGGCTGTTGGGGGAGGGGTGAAAAAACGTTTTACGCCTATGCACTCCATAAGAGGAGGAGTAGAGAGGAGTGCACTTAGCGATAGAAAGGGCATGCGCTCTCTTATCAAACCGAAACACTGGTGTCAACCACCAATTGTTTTTCCTCCACAAATCGAGGAGTATACCTTTAAGGGCTCTGTGAAGTGCACTTAGAATGCCATTCACGGGCCCACCACACGTTAGTTGCGCTGTAGAGCAACACACAACTCGAATCCTCCCGTCAACCACATCTCTAGCCTTCTCACAAACACACACACACACACACACATTCTGCGTATGCCTACACCATATGTTATGGGAGGAGGTTTTGTGTGAAATATTTATGTAAGTGTTTCTGTCTGCATGCACTAGGTATATGGCTGTGTGTGTGTGTACGTGTGTGTGTTTATGTATGTGTCTGTGTGGAAGCACTATTTCTTTGTCTGGAAGGGCCTGTCTGTCTGTATCCTTGAGTAATTTTAGCTATTCCAAAAATAAATTGCAAGTTCTACTGTCCTTCCAGCAGAATGACCACATCTGTCACACTTTTGAAATTAATATTCAAGCCGTATTCTGCCTAGGACCATTGTTCATACACCACGTATAGCCAGTTGAACTGCAAGGCCTGACAGTGATAAAGAGAGCGTACCAATTATTTCAAGAACTTGTATATTTAATGTGCCATCCGTCAGATGTAGACTCAAATTAATACGAATTGCTTCTGACTTCATGTAATAAATATTTTGTGTTGTCCTTGGGTTTTTCAATACATCCCGTTAAGTTCCCTGAGTTATGTTGTCTATATTTCATTCCTTTCATACATGTTCAGTGCTTCCTGTTTTATTTTGATACTCTGCCCCTGTGTGTGTCTCGGCCTGACTGGTTTCACCTGTGTCTCATTATCTTCCCCTCACCAGAGTATTCATGTGTTTTTTCTTTTCTTACTGCCACTTCGTTTTTGCACCTAAGTAGCCAAGTGTCCCAGCCTTTTTTCTTTCAGTGTAATGTTTCCCTGCATTACTGATCCTTCTGACCCTTTCGACCTAGCCCACTCAGAAAGTTTGGACTGCTATTCTGTGTACCGAACCCTTCAACCTCAGTTAAATCTGAGTCATTCACAGGTCCTATGCCTGGACTTAAATCATAAATAGTAACTTAAAGTTGCCAGGCCTACTTGATATAATACAAATATATTAAATCTGCTTAGACATTAATATGATTTAGTTAGCGGCGATAATTTTGCAAATGTAAATGTCATGAATACGAAATACTGTATCAATGTTTTAATAAGATTCATAGTGAAGGTTTCATATGTAATATACTACTAATAATGTATTACAATTGGATCGATCTTAGATCTCAAAAAACATTAATACAGAAGTTACATAGAATATCAGCAAATTGGCAGACACTCTGGTCACGAGGTGTAAGTGCACACTGTAGCACACGTTTTAGTTAATGTTTTACCCTAAAACGTCCTGGGCAGCATTTAACACTCAACACAAGTTTGAGAATACATTTAATGTTATGTGTGAAACGGTATTAGCTATGTGCGGAAAGAAAATGGAACAATGGAGAAGGCGCAGTGCTATTTCTTTCTTTTAGCTGCTAAGACACCTGTCACACATCACAGTCACTCAAAGCCATGGTAATTTTTTGCATATTTCTTTCAGCCACTGCTATCTGTGGCTGTATTATACTCCGCCTAATGGGCTGGATGACTTTCAGGGAACAGCATCTGGTGAATAGATGTACGGACCTGCTGGACCAGGGCCCAGTCACAAAGGTGCCAATAGCCCAACGCAATAATAGCATACTATTTGGTGTACTGTGATGTACTGTGTGTGTTGGGAACATAAACCTAGGCATAATAGCCTCACGGTCTGGGTAAAAATAGGGCTAAACGTTTCAATGACTCGCTCCCCATGACTAATGCAACCACATGAGCTTTGAATATTGTGTGTGCTGATAGTGAATAAGACTAAAGAGATAAGTTATGGATATTGGTTGCTTGCTACACTCATTTAGACCAGATGGCTGTACAAGCTGCCACTAAAGAATAAGCCACACACAAGCTTACACACAAACACACATACAGATGCACACACAGCACCCCCTATCTGGTGATGTTATCCTTTTTTCTTTTTTTAAAGAAAAATATAATTGAATTAATTGCCATATAAATGTAATATGTGTGTTTTCTCTCAAGCTCTTAATAGATACTGATGCATTACTTTCACAAGCCTACAGAACATAAGATAATATAAGACATGATAACATAAGACATAATAATGTGATACAATAATATGATACTATATAAGACAAGATCATAATAAACAAGATAAGATATAACATAAGATATGTCATGACACAAAAAAATACAATACGATATATCATATATTGTAGGAGAAGACAAAATAACATATTTCAAGAATAATATAAGATAAGACATTACACAATGCAAAGCAATATGATATAATACCATTTAATATAATATACTATATAATATAAGAATACAAGACAAGATAGGATAACCTAAGATAACCCAAGATAAGGACATGACATACAATGCAATACAATATGATGCGATATGATATAAGACAGGACAAGATAAGATCATACAAAATAAGATAAAATAAGACGTGACAAAATACAATACAAACCGAGACAAGACTATTATGTAAGATAAGTTTTATGTAAAATAAATAGAATCATCCTTAAGGGAGGATTCAGTAACTATTCAGTACACGATATGAATACACTCAGTGACTCAGGATGAGACATGCTATTGATCATTGTAGAGATTGAGACGGAGTGAGGTTGGCCAAAGAGACCAGGGACGGCGTAGAGAACTTTTAGGATTCTGCTGGTTCCCTATCATGTCTCGTATTCAGAGTGAGGTGCATCTCCGCAGCTCAGCGCATAAAACATTCATGGCTCTGTCAGGATGCTGTGTTTCTGCTGGATTATTTATCAAATGCCGAGAAGTTGTTTATTGCACCCCTAATACTGCCCCGGTCAGGTATGAACTTGGCAACTCCACATACATTAGGCATCATGATAAATATGAATTTGTATCCTGAGAAACAGTGAAGGTAGAAAATCAATCATGTCACAATCATTTGACTTGAGAATGGGATAAGGAGCTGCTTAGGTAACTCGGAGAGCCCTTACTCCAATGTAGCTGTTGTGAAAACCATATGTGTCATGAATGAATGAATGAGACTTAGCTGTGAGACGTTACTTGAGACGGCTATGATGAAATGTCATGGCACTGCTGTACTAAACAACCCCAGTGTCATAATGTTGTGAAGCTACACTACAAAAGAGCTGCGATAGCGACTAATATAATGCCCATAATGGCACCCACGCAGGCCCACTGAAGTTGGGAGAGTTTCCTTCACAGCCGGCTAACAAATGGCAGCTTTGCTAATTGACCCCAATGCGCTTTGGGCATTCTGTCTGCATCACAGCAAAGTCATTATCCCATTGTGATTAACCTAATTAAAAACCATTCACAGGTCACTGATGGCTGAATGATTAGAGAGCAAGGTGTCAGGGCACAAACCCCTGCTAATGGCAATGCTGTTGTGCCATTGGCCACTGTGTGGGGAGATCTACACAACAAATGTAAATCCATTTCAGGAAGCAGGTCAGTGAGTGTGACTTTTGATAATGCTCACTACATAGTATATCCTTCTATGCTGTATATTTATATATTTGTATATATAATTGTGTATTATTATCAATAATTATTATCAATAATATCAACAATACAGTATTGATCGTGTTTTCATGGGCTTTTGCACACCTTAGGTTTTGATATTCTATGGCCAGGAAGAGGTATTAATTATAATAATTATAGCTCTGTAACTCTGATTTTATAGAACAATCAAGCACATTTGAAAACTCAATTCTTTGTAGTAGAAATAGAAAATATCTAGGTAGATGACCCAAGAGTTTAATAGGCAGCGAAAGCCTTATGAACCATGAATTATTTAACAGCAATGCACTTATGTAGCTTTACTAGTACAGTATGAAGCATTTTGCAACACCTGTACAGCCTCCGTAGAAGCCTACTCTTCATAAATGATTAAACTGCTCCGATACTGTTTCCTAATATAATGCAGCAAATAAAGTAAAGTTTAGCAAGTGTGGCTCTTTCCTCTTTCCATTGTTCAAGGCAGATGGGTTTTCTTTTAGCCTTCAGTGTGTAGCAGTTTCTCCAATATTATATCTGTTTTGTTGTATATTGCAGGAGGTTATTGAGTTCCATCCATAAAGCAAGAAAAGGCTGTTATTTCGGCTGAGCCAAACCGAAATTACACTAGCTTAGTTCAATTGTGCCTTAAAATTTTTTTTATAAACCAAGTTTTACATTTTTGACAGTGATTTGATGTAAATGAACCTGCTTTCATTGGCCGCTATATCAGACAGTGGCAAAGAGCATCCCCAAAACAAGATTAATTGGAGGGGCTTTTCAAGTTGGGGTGAGAAAACTAAGCCCTAGGACACCGGGGCGCGAGGTCCGTGGCAGGCTTCGTGGCCAATGTTGGTACTATTCCCCATCGATGACAAAAATGCCTCTAAAATAATTTTAAACATTCCTTGAACATGGCACTAATTCTTCAAAATATGAAATGTAATGTCAGCGAGTTCAAGGCCCTTAAATGTCCCTAGTATGGAAGAACTTTACAGACATGAAACCGGTATCTAATCTAGGAGAATGAGCCACTCACCCTGGGTCAAAATCGGTGCTGGATAACAGCAGAATCTTAACAAAAGGAGAATATCCGCTCACTTTGCCAAATGCAATATTCCACTTTACTGTAACTTATGCCTGAACTTCCGGTCAAATGACCTTCATCAGAGCATACAGCAGTATGCTCTCATACAGTAAAGTGAAACATTATTATATCTTCTCCTTTTGTTCAAACAGGCTATGTGAAAATAGATTTTACTCATTTACCGTCACACAAGTGCTTAATGGGTAAACTTTAGTAACCTTGTAACCTTGCAGCTCTATTACTCTATTAATAATCAGCTCCTATAGATGTAGAGGAAAAACATGCTTGAATCAAGCTTTCATTTATTCAGTTGGCTTGTGTAGTAAATGCAAGTGGAGGTCTACTGATGTTATTTTTAACGGGTATAAAAGATTAAACTCTTGACATTTATGTAATGTAATTACTGTGTAATATATGTAGCGTTCATTGCTTAAGCATTGACGGCAATAACATTATAGAAATACAACATTGATTTTGGCAAACCAAACCAAAACAAAGACATTTCTCTTCGACAATGAGGCCACGGACAGGTGGGCCACAACATTGTGACAGCCACGGGGAGGCACACGTGGCACTGGACATATAGGCAGGCTGAACAGCCAGCCAGCGATCTGTCCCTTAGGGAGAACAAGAGTATCTTTCACCAGATTGCTGCGCACTGCCCACACAAGCTAATTATTCCGGCCATTCATGTGAATCATGTACAGCAGGATTGCATAATTACGAATCCCTGCTCCTGTGATAACTTTCTCTCTGAAAAAACAGATGGAGATTTAGACTTTCCAAGTGGGAGAGCTAAGAAGGCCTGCTGGAGTTTGTTAAATGCCGAGGATTTACAGTAAGAAACCAGTAACAAAACAATGTAGGACTTTTCTATGACTTTACAAGTGGAGTATCTTCAGTATGTTGTGGTTTGTAAAGTGTGCAAAGTGAGAGACAGTTTTTAGATGTGCTCCATGTGGAAAAAAAGAGGTGAAAAAGCATTTTGACATCAAGTGGTTGATGTGGGTTTTTTTTTTGGGGGGGGGGATATGTCACCGAATTCAGAGCAGCCCTGGGATAGGAACAAGGTCAGTGGTCCCCTCCATGGGCGCTCATGGCTTCACTCAGCAGCGATTCTGTGGAGACTGACAGACACAGGGCTGCAGGACACAAGAGGTGAAGAGGGCAAAACAACAATCTCGACACGCAGGAACGCAGGCACGCCTCTATGCTACAAAGTCTCAAATCTTTAGGTCCATGCTGCGTAGTGCATTGAGAGAACACTTTTAAAGGCACACCCCTCACTTTGTGACATGGAATTACCCACTGTAGTTAGACAAAAATTGTTCTGGTTTTAAACTCAGAGAGGGGAGGGGAAGGGGCATGCGCCCTCCCACACCTCAGTGCTAAGTGGAGCGCACTCATCTCTACTCCCCCCTCTAAAGTGGTCATAGGCTCACATCTTCTCTACCCCCCTCAAAAAAAAGAACTAACTGGGGAGGAAATTTGGGGTTCCAGGGGTGCTATCCAGTAGATTATTATTATTCTTTTTTATTTTTTTATTTGAACCACAAAAAAATACTGAAAATGCCATTCAGTGAAGTGTATGATTATGACCTTCTTATTAAAGCAACAGAAGTACTCTTTAAATAACATGTGAATTAGTACTTACCTGTACTCGTGTTGTTAAGTGGAGGCAGACAAAGCCAGGAACCCGAGTTAATTTCAAAATTTGTTTTTAAAGAATCATTTGTATTCTAGTAAAGTCCATACATTTTGAATGCTGTTCATGGTTATGTGTGTATATATGTATATGCATACAGTATATACTGTATATATACCTTTAAAAACCTGCATCAAAATGAGAAAAAATATACTACTGTTTTAGTTCACAGTTTGTCTAATTATCTTTTGTTTTTATGTTGTTATGCTTTTTACACAATAATATGGAATTCATAGTCTTTTTTGTTTAGATGCTAGGTGACGTGTATATGGGCTCAAGTGACAGAAAATATAAATTTTAGAAGTCATAGGCTATAGGAGAGGGTTCATTGGTTGAGAATTAGCAGCGATAAAGAGCTGTCAGGACTGAATTAACAAGAAACAAACTGTGATACAGCGGGGCTTACCTTTTAAGCTTTAGGATCGGTGCCTGCACACCTGGGTACAGATTCTGCTCCTTGTATTGTCTGTGTTGGGTTTCCAGTGGGCCATTTGGGCTGCCAGCAGCTAATCCAATGTCAGACCTTTTCCAGTACTGTTGGTCAGTACAGCAACTGCTCAATTCTGCCCATTTTCAACTGAAGAAATGTATGTATATCATCATAATTTATATTATGGCAGAAAAAACCTTCTTTATAAGTAGTAACACTGTCCATCACACACGCATAGACAATGCATAGACAATAGCATCCAACAGCTTAAAGATGTTTTAAAGCACGCATCTTGAGTGTTTTTGTATAATATTTTTATTTTTTCATATGAAACAGATCTTCCAATGTATTTGAAGTGTGAACTGTCTATTCTGTCATGAATTCTCATAGTACATTCAGTTTAATGTTTATTTGAAAGAAAAACATCTTTGAACTTGGCACTTAGAAAACAACCACAAAGAATTGTCACCTTTATTCATTTAGAACAAAATTTACAAAGCCATTCAAACAGTCAATTTTTTTAATACTTTTAAAACAGTTTTTTAAACCCAACTTTTGAGAATATTCAAAATACACTTTTGTAATGTTGCCTCTCTCTCTTTGTACTTACAAATATGTACATACAAGTGTCTTATCGGTAATAAAGGTCCTGTCTTTTATCCATGTGTTTTTTATATATCCGTCGACACCAAAAGCACTCTGTAGCTCCCTACTGCTTCTTCTGAGCTCGAGTGTCTGTGTTAGGGCCTGGGTGCTCAGATGGACGTCCCGTGGCTGGACTCAATGGCTTCTGGGATGGGTCCCCCCGGCACTGATTGGTAGGACATTGGCATGGGGGTCTTGACGGGGCTCTGCCGGAAGAGCCCTCCGTTGGGCGCCCTGTGTTTGCAGCGGATAGAGGGCATGGTGGCACTGCTGAGGGGCAGAGGCAGGCTCCTGCCGCCGGCTGTGCCTAGTGTCCTCCCGGCCCCATGGCCCTCCTGCAAGAAGGTGGTCACAGAAAGCGGTGGCGCCCCGCGATGGGCTGGGTAGTCCCGCACAGACAAGGCCTCTAGTGACTGGCTGGGCTGCATGCTGCCAATGTCCAGGGCGGAGATCTCGATAGACTGGCCGGGCAGCTGCTTGTGGGCCAAGTCCTCGTCCAGCAGGCTGTGCAAACGCTGGTGGACCTGCTCCAGGTTCACCTCTTTGTCCTGGATACAGAAGGACAGGATGCAGACACAGGAGTCCATAACAAGGACACAGACACAGAGAAAGATGTCGGCACGAGAGCACAGAGTGGACAGAGATGTTATAGGAGTATGAATATAGTAATAACGTGAAAAGAGATTGTGAATGTAAGAAGTGAAAACAATGTAAAGGGAAAAGGAGAGGAGGAAGGAAGGGGGAGAAACAATGAGTTAGAAACACTTATAACAAAATATCAGGGCTAGCTAGCCACATGCAATTCAGTCCAACATTCTGACTGTTAGCAAACACTTTCTGTTCAGTGTCCATCTGAACGATGCTGAATTGACGTGTCCATGTAAATCAGCATCATTTAAAGAGACAGAACATTCAGTCCACACTCTGCTACAGGTTCAAGCAGCCAACATCAAGACTTTAGTGTTGAGACATTACCTTGAAACACTCCAATTCTATAATACAAAACAAGTGAGCAGGTGTCGCCACATTGGGGGTTAATTACTGGCAAGGAATTCATTCAAATCCGCCATCTCTGTCATCTAGTCGAAACAGGTCTGCATGTAGCAGTTTGGGTGTTAAAGTAGCAGAGCTTGCATTGAACTGTATTTAAATGTCATGCTCAGTGGCGTGGTTCGGCCTAAATTGATTCAATCAATGTCATTTTTGGAAATGCTGCACCACTCATTCACCCCCCTTCCATCACCCCCAACGTTTAGTGCTGTGACAGATGAACAGACAGATGGACACCGGACAATTTAAGATACATTTTAAATAATAATAATAATAATAATTATTATAAAAAAGAAAGGTAATGTCTCCACAGTTTCAAATGAACTTCAACGGGATGACGTCTCTTCATGCAGGTATGTTCTAGTTTCGGTTCACTTCAAGTTGTTCAGCATCAGGCTCTGACAGACGTACGAAGCCAACCAATCAGGCCTCACGAGAGGAAGGCATTAAGAGTGATTAATGTGCTCCTTTCCATCTAAATGATGTAAAATTATTCCTTTTAAATCTTGTTTTTTAAGGCATCGATGGGGCGACGGATACATGAGCCAGGAGAGGGTGGAGCCAAAAAACACCACATAGTCCAAAAACACAGATTTCTCTCGTCACAATGGTGTTTTGGCTGTACCCTGCCCCATGTAGAGCACTCCACCTAACTCAGTCCTCATGCCACTATATACAGTACACACAAGCAAACCAAACGACAGGAGAGATAAATGGGGGTGAGATGAGCAATGAAGTGACTTAAACATCAATCAAATTAAACCCTGCCCAACCCCCATGCTCCGCCCCCTTTCGCCTGACACAGCCAATGACCATCGAGTATATCAGGCCTCTCCTGACCTGTGTCAAGAGGCTCTGTCTGCTCCCAGTCTGTCTCTCTGTCTGTCCATATGTCCTGCCTCCCTTCCGGTGAAGCGCTTGTTATGTCATTATATGTCAATGGTCCAGAAACCCTGTCCACCTGCTGGGAAACAACCATACAGTACGTAACCAACAGGTCCCTTGTTGGATCCGGACATTGACATATAATTGTAACTTTTCACTCAGGTAAAACAGTGTTTAGAGGTGTAAGAGGCCAATAGTTGTAATGGCTATCATAATGCCTACATATTGCTGTCATAGGGCTGTGAAAGCGGTGCTTAAAACAGGTTCGGGGAGGTGAGCATGGAGTACATGACCATGCTAATGTTCAGCAAACATTCCATAGCATGATATTCCATCGGTAAGTGAAGCGCAAAGGCTAGCTAAGCTATTAACGCGTCTTCTATCACAGCAATATGTGGTCATTATGAGAGCAGGCACGCAGGCCGCCCTCAGTCTTAATGTCAAACCCACACGGGGCCGCTTGATTTACTGCCTGTCGACAGGCGTCGGATTTAGAATTGGACCTTGAGCGTGCATCTTTACTCGGTGGCTCATGTTGCATTATTGCGCTGTCAAGTCAAACAGGCGGGTCAAGGCTCAGATTATGCAGCATGTGCTTTTGCTCACACTTTAGTTTAGGGATCCATGTCAAGCCTTAGTGCGGACGCCTCTACAGTGGATTGGAGCTGCATTAAGTCAGAGCTCTTAGGCGTTAAGACTTGAATGGATTAGCTAGAGAGAGCTATTGTACGACCGACGCCAGAAGTACAATTACACCAGAGGAACAGTGTCGGCGTGTGGCGTTTCGTATCTGCCAATCAACCCCACGCCATTAACTGTCACCACGGTGACAGCGGCTCTCCTCCGCATTATCATCCGTGAGCATGATAATGAATCCTCTTGTGGGTTCAGGCAAAACAAATAATTTGCAGACAATTAATTGAATGCTTTTCTAGTTGATCATTACAATGAGAGGGAATGGCAGTAGCTGGCTTTGAGAGAGAAGCCTCAAGCGAGAGTTCCTAGAGAAGCACCGCGGCCTCTCTCCCAACATGAGAAGGAATGGATTGACCACATGATGGCTTATGGCCGAGGCAAGGGCACACCTATTATAACTGGGTGTACTGCAGCTCGACTAAATCGGGGCTGGCGTCAGGGCCTGCCGGATCCATAAAGTAGAGTGTGGCAGAGGCATCTCTGGGCAGGACCGGGGGGCCCGGGGGTCTGGGTCTGGATCGGGGCCTTGGCGGGGCCGGGGGAACCATGGCGGCGGCCACCACCACAGCCCGGTTCTGGCCAAGCAGGCTCAGGCCGGGGCCGGGGCCCTGGGCCTGGGGAGCCTGGGAGCTGTCAACGGTCACCTCTTTGGGCTGCTCCCTGCGGCAGGGCTGGCTGTTCCACCAGGTCTCCAGGGCGGCCACCAGCAGGGCCAGCAGCAGGCCCGCCGCCAGGATGCAGAAGACGCCGGCGAAGCTGTGCAGCCGCAGCGAGCGCCCCTCGGGCTGGGCGTCGGCGTGGCTGTCCAGGTCACAGCGGCCCCTCCTCGGCCACCACTTCTGCTTCAGGATGTCCAGGTCCCCTTTCTCCTGGAGCTCCAGGATCCTGGCAAGGGACAAACACAACCTGTGTATCTGTTGTCACATGGAGGCACGCTGCCTCTATACAGTGAGTCAAAGACATCTCTAACTGACCCTGACCAGTGAGTGGAAACATTATCCTTCCAAACAGATAGGGAACGTTAAATCACTCAGTACATTCATCAAGAGGGCAGAATATAGAAGCAAGGGCAGCAAATTAAGCTATTTACACTGTCCCAATGCAACTCACTCAGAGAAACAAACAAGCTCGCAACCCACTTTTGGGTTGGGACCCACCAGTTGAGTGACACTGCTGTAGTCTTTAAAATACAAATCAGACATACATTTATATATACAGTATATATATACAGTATATACATACAGCCATGAAAAAAATTAAGAGACTACGGCACATTTTAAAAATATAATATATACATATATATTTGAAGTCATATTTAATATATTAATATATTTCAAAATTATTTAATATATTTCAACAAATATTTTTGATATTTATATTATTATATTTTTTAAAAATGTGCGGTGGTCTCTTAATTTTTTCATGGCTAT
>JAODLI010000007.1:1470017-1483829 GCA_027575585.1 Percopsis omiscomaycus | reverse complement strand
TCTTCCGAGACCTTCACTGGCTCCCCGTCTCAGCCCACATCCGATTCAAGACATTAGTGTTGGCCTACAAGGCAGCACTGCCCCGCTCTACCTCCAAGCAATTGTAAGATTCCAAGCCCCAGCCAGAGCACTTCGATCTGCGACCTCGGCTGGCAGGCTGGCACCTCCGTTGCTACGAGCTGCATGTAAGAGTCACGCAGCCCAGTCCAGACTATTCTCTGTCCTGCGCCGCAATGGTGGAATGAGCTTCCTGCAGCGGTCAGAACTGCTGGAACACTACCGATCTTCCGCAAGAGACTTAAAACCCACCTCTTCAAAATCCATCTTGGTACCTCGGCCACCGATCGTTCTACCTCATAGCACTAATCCCACTAACAATCCTTTATTCTATCCTCCTTTCCTCCCTTTAAAAATAAATTAATACATTTCTTCTTTCTACTCTGGTAGATCATCTCTAAGAATACTAAGCACTTTGCAGTTAGCAATTATTGACTGACTTGAAGAGTGAATGATAAACTTTCGAATAATGTTGTGCAAATGCATAGGTGAAGTACATGATGCTGCGCTTATTCTAGGAGAATGGTATTTGCTTGGAAAAACTGGCGGATAACCAGTTCAACTGTTGACAAATGTACTAATTGTAAGTCGCTTTGGATAAAAGCTAAATGCTGTAAATGTAAATGAGGGCAGATGTGAGGAAACTAAACAATGTTCTAAAGCTCTCTGACCTATATGTCTGTTTTTTTTCTTCATACACCCACCCTACACCAAACAAATAGAAAGAAATCTGCACTGGCACCCCAAAACTTTAGACTTATTTCCAATCATTTTGTTGAGTCAGACAAAATCACTGTGCTCCGACAGAAGCAATTTTCTACAAGAGTCTGGGGACTAAATGTAGGATAGTATAATAGTATAAAAATGTGAAAAATTGCGTGGCATACTGTCACTAACAATGTGTGGGTGTGGTTTAGCTCTTATGCGTGTGGAAGGGAACGTTTGGGGGTGTGGTTCACGGGACTTGGGGACAGGTGTGGGCAATTGTTAATCACCTGTCCCCCTTTTTTAAGCAGTGGGAGAGAACGCTGGGAGAGACCCCAGAAGCAGGAAGACCGGCGATACAAATTCGCAGCAGAAGCTGATGCTGATTATTACTTATACTGGGCAGTGTTAAGTCCCAGGGCAATAAAGACCGTGCGAGGCACGTTAAAAGCAATACCTCCGTGTAGACAGTCGTGTGTGTGCCACACAATATGTTTACCGGTGTATAATATTTGTGTACTGTGTAAACCAATAAGGAGAAGTTATGCTAACAGAAACATGCTTGCGTTTTATGCTTTCTTTTCTTCTTTTTTGTTGTTGTTTCTTCCGTCCATTTCAGGAATGAAGACAGGATTGAGCGGAGTGAACGTCAGACCTGCACAAAGATGGATAGTATTGAAGCTGCAGAGGAGCAGTAAGTCAGCCCATCAACCCCTGTGTGTTTCTCAAGTATCTTGGCCATGTACATACATATATAATGTATGTGTGTGTGTGTATGCAGACACCCTAGCCTAGAGGAAGTGGTTTCGTGGGCACGCAGCTTTGAGCAGATGATGCGTTCGCTGGAGGGCCGGGAGATCTTTCGTGAATTCTTGCGCTCAGAGTACAGCGAGGAGAACCTGCTCTTCTGGATAGCCTGCGAGGAGCTGAAGAAGGAGACCAACCCCACTGTCGTGGATGAGAAGGCCAGGATCATATATGAAGACTATGTATCTATATTATCACCTAAAGAGGTAGCGCTCACATTTCTTTGTGATATAGTGATTCTGCTGAGGTGGGTTGACAAAGAAAGAAATACCACAGCTGCTCTAAAACAATCAGGCATAAAGAATTACTGTCATAAATCAGTTTCTTTACAGAATTTAATATGTATACAGAATAGGATTAAGTGAAGGCCGAGTTGGTTCTTCCGGGTGCAGTACCGCCACTCACCACAAATATGGCTGTGTTCCAGTTAAAGCCTGGCGCCACTGGATTTGAGTTAGCTGATTGGCCCTATTGAATATGGGTGGAGCTACAATGTGCAATCAATTTGCTGAAAACGCATGTACACAAATGGACAGGTGCAACAAAACTGACAATAGGTGAGCCAGAGAGGTGTCAATCAAGCAGGGTCTCTACACGCCCACACAGTCCTGAGATCAGGTCTAGTCTGACACAAAGCACCTGTGTGGGAGTTAACACTTTGGCCATGTATGGTGTGACTCAAATCATCAGCAGGTGATTAAACCACCTTCAACCAATCAGAACAGCCAGGTCATCTAAAAAAGGTGTGCCACAGTACAAAATAGGATAGCATAATCCATAATGATAGACCAATATATATCGTCACACGGTATGTATCGCCAAACCCTACTTGCTAGTTTTGATTTGAGTATAAATTTAAAAAATATATATTTATGACATTGTTGTGGAACTCTATAACGTCTGTCTAGATTTTCCCGTCCTTATTATGAAAGCCACTTCGGCCTGTTAGTTGATTCTTTGCCCCCTTTTTAGGTGAGCCTTGACTCCCGTGTGAGGGAGGGCATCAACCAGAGCCTGGCAGAGCCCAGCAATCTGATGTACGAGGAGGCCCAGCTACAGATCTACACGCTGATGCACCGCGACTCCTTCCCCCGCTTCCTCAACTCCTCCGTTTACAGAGACCTCCTGGCCAGCAGGAGGCGCACCTGCCTCGACACCTAGGGCCCACCGCTCCCCAACCGCCAACCTACGCCAAACAAGGCTACTACTTACACTTCAAATACTACTACGGTGCCAGAAATCGGGTTTGGAAAATCTCTCCCTATTTTGAGAAGACTGAATGAAATGCAGGATAGTTTTTGTTTGTTTTTTTTTGTTTTGTTTTAATTTAATTTATATTTTCCAAGCAAATTTTCTCCAGTTCTCTGCTGAAATTCGGTGGGCCTCTGCTAGATGGGTTAGTAAGGTCACTCGTGCTGGCCAGTGTTTGGGTGGCTAGTGACTTGTGCTCGTCGTGTTTGGGCTACTTACTGGCCCACTATCAGTTTGAATGGCCATGTCTGGGTCAATGTGGACAATGACTCCTCAGGCTGAGGGCAGAGAGAGAAACCCAAAAGGACACGCCCACTGCTCCTGTACTGTACTGTACTTTTTAAAACGCGTATTCTCTCCTCTAGTTTTCCGTTTATCTTTTCTGCTACGGTTGTGGAATATAGAGATGTATTTATCTTCTGTAACACAGAGGGGCCTCACTCTCCGTCCGGCTGTCCATGTTCAGCGAAGGGAATAGGTCGATTTTAGCCAATGTTTAGCTAAGTGCAGTTGTTTTATTGAGGAAGCTTGACTGCTTGACAGCGGTGGCAGCAGCACCATCTCTCCGTCCATCCATCCGTCCGTCCAAGCACTTTCCTTCTTTACAATTCTGTAACTGGGAGAAGTAAGGGCTAGAATTGTGGTTGGGCAGCTACATGTATTATTATTACACTTATGAACTTCAAAAAAAAAAAAACTTCACAATGCCTTTATGTGAGGAAAGGCGGCACAAGCGCTGCTTTAGTGTTCTGGAAAGCAACCACAGCTTGTCCAACAAACCCTACCTCCCTACCATACCCTTCCCTCCTCACCCACTTTCCTGACCCCCCCGACTCTGACCATCGCAGCCTGACAAGCACAGGTGAGAATCACCACTGGAGAATATACGACGACACCACCAAGGACTTGACCGTGTCATTTTGCATTCACCTGAGCAGAGAGAGTGAAGGTTTACGTTTTTGTTTTTCTACAGAGTACCGTGTAGAGTAGAAATGTAACATTAGTGAAAGCTGGTTCTGTTAAAAGGACACCCCCTAGGAGGCTGCCAGATATCTGGCTGCTTTTCACTCGTGACGGGAAGGGTTAGTCGCGGTTCAGACCCTGGCCATGGCCCCCTGTGAGGCTTTAACTAGCTGTTAACGTTAGTTATTGTGACTTTGCTGTGTTGGCGAAACAGCAAAGAGTGCAGTCCCCAAACCATAGGAGAAGACAGTTGCTGTAGGCGACATTACAGATGCTGGTATCAGACCTCCGTCACGTCACATTTGTGTGAGCGGAGTGTCGAACATGATGTCAAAGATGCTGTGAAAAGATATTAGATGTGACTCGTAATCCGGTTGTTAAATATTGTTAAAACTAGATCATTCAGGTACATGTCTGTGAAGCCAGCAGATGAAGCTGTGGGAGGTGGTTTGGTTTCTATGGTAGTCCCTTACGTTTGCCTATTCATAACTCCTATTTAAGAGGGCTGTTTAGGAGGGTTGGCCTGATAATGCTAATATGTTAGACACACTGTAATAGGCTAGCGAAGAAGTTAGCATTACCATGCTACAAGCTAGCCGTTTTAACAAGGCTAACGAGGTCTCAGCATGCTGTAGGCTAGCGGTTAGCATGCTTTTGCTAGCCACACTAATCCTCCATTCCCATAGCCAGCTCCCATTGACTGGGGCTAATGTTTGCTTTTCTAATCTGACATTGCCAGCATGCATTGATAAAGGCTATGTGTGTATGGTACAATTACACACGTATCTGAGAAAAATACAAAAAACAATGTAATAATTAAGAGGGTCTTGCCAAATGTCCCATTAACATTTTTTTATACTTATTAAAGGACTTTTTGTTTTTTTGATGTGAACATTTGAACTCTGTTCCTGGCCTGTGGACGTGCTGTAGAAAGTGCATGAGCGCAGTATATTCTATATTTTTTGAACGAGTCAGGCCTTGTAGTAGACTTATCATATTATATGATAGATAATCTAACCTCTTTGTTTGGTGGTTAGTGCAGTCTTAAAGTGTCAATAAAACAGTGCCACTCCTTTAGTGATGAGCATAAGCGTCCACATTGCCACCTCCTTTATCTACCTGAAGTTCATGTGCCAAGCTTGATGAAGGCTATGTTTTAATTTTCTAATCAAAATGTTTAAGCACCTTTTTGGTTCTGAAAATGAAAGCCTCTAATTACCTTGTAGAAGGTTGTGCTAGCATAAATAGATGGGGAACAAAAGCATCTATCTTAAAAGCAACCGTAGGTCCCTTAAAACATTTCTCACATTTTACAGGACTTCAGGGGATCATAGACAACATAGATCGGTTTGACTCCCTGTTTATTTGTACTAGCATTATTAAATGATAGGATACTTCTGAATAATAATAAAATATAATAATTATAATAATAATATAAAGCAAAGCTAAAGTGAAATCTGTTGTGGTAGGAAATAAATGAGATAGACATTCAAAACTTGTGAGAACATTTAACCAACACAAACATTTTATAGTGTTCCTTATCTTCAGTTACGTAGCTGTTCCTATAACCTTGGGTAATACACAATTTACATGCAGCCTAAACTGTAATCCAGAAGGGCTTGCCTAGCTGCTTGTAAAGAAGAGATGCATGCATGTGTCCAGTCGGATTAAATCAACAGTATGAAGCGTAATAAAATACATTCAGGTATTGAAGATAACATTTTTCCACTTGGTACTTCCCTGGATAACATAAGCATCTCAGTCACTGTATTTGGAACTGTTTTTTGATGAGACAACTTTTAACTTTTTTTTTTTTTGACTCAGTTGAAATATGCTTGTCGCTGATGCAGCTCTGTATTGCAGACAAATCCCTCAAATCCCTCCCCTGCACTGCGCGTGCACTATGTTTTCTTTTCACTGGGTCTATACAGTAATTAACAGGAGAATGTTTCACCAACAACCAGACAATGAATTCATGGTGCAATTAAACCAAGTTTACATTTATAAATGGTGAGATGTGTGTATACCTTAATAAATATTCATTACAGTTTGGCTCTACAACTGACTCTAGTGTGAACGGAGGTGACCTCCCCTTTCCCGGCAGATTCAATTTTCTGCCAAAGTCCTGTTCATTTACTTATCATTGTGACTTTTACACAATGGGGATGAAAATGAACATGCTTGATTTTTGTTTTGTTTCTGTTTTTGTTTTTCAAACTTAGATTTTCAAAGCAATGAGGTTGGTCTGAAGTGATGTAGTGTCATCACCGACATTTTGGACATTCTATTCCTTAATTTGAAAGGGTTCAGCGTGATTGGGTTTTAAGAGGCTGTGATTTTATTGACTAAAAAAGGTTGAGAGCTGAAACGGAACAATGGAGGTTTGCGAAGCTTTGGCCTTATTGACACGTTTTTATTTTCCTTTACTACTATAACAACAACAAAAGAAAGAAAAACAAACGTCTCTGTAGGCTTTTCACTACCTCTCATGTTGGTTAATTTATTTCACATCTAGTTGTCAATGTACAATTGTTTTTAGATCTACTTGAAGCCTAACACTGTAAAAACAAAAATGTGCACAGAAAAAATGAATAATATATATTTGACGAGAGGAATTAAAGAGAGCTTAGCCTTGTCAACATAATTTTTTTGTCAGTTTGTACAGTATGTATGTATGTATGTTTTTTGTTTTTCCATTGTGTTGAGCTGAACTAGATTTTAGATCTCTATAAAGAATTCAGGAAATCCACTGTCTAAGGGCTAATCCCATTTTTGCCTATGCAAATCTGTTACTGTGGGCGAGTTGGGAAGGGGCAAGCTACCGTACCTTTCACATGTGCTAGTTGGACCATGGTTTACATCATCGTTTGCTGATATTCTTCAATCCTATTCAGCAAAAATGTACGCTTATTTTTGTTTCTATATAAATATTCTATATATATATGACAAGTAATATACAGAGAACATAGTATATGCCTTCGTGATGATGAAAAGAAACCTTGCTGAAAACAAATAAATGTGTTATTGTCTGACATTATGTGGCTGTGTGCTGGAGTCTTGGTCAGATTATACAGTTGAGTGACTGACGTACGGATTTATGGAGTTAACTTAGTGACTGTCAGGTTGCTCTTTAACCAGTCCTGTGCATTGTTTCCTAATTTATCCATTTTGAAATGTTAATTTATAGAACGAGGAGTGTAGATCACAAGAGCAGAGATACTCATCAATTGTCTTAGCTAGAGATGAGTAATGACCATCCACACAGTACAGTTTTGCCGGGAGTAATAAAGTAATCATTACCAACAAAGAGAGAAAAAAAATCTATGTTGTAGCCAAATAATTCCAAGACAACAAACAAGCAATCAATAACTAATATGAATAATATGACTGATGTTAGTATTATTTACTTTTACCATGCCCCTTTAGCCAGGATTTTTATAGTTTATATCAATATAAACCTTTTTTAATTTGTGATTAAGCATGATGTTTTCAGCATAGAATACCCTCTTAGACACTTTTTTTAATTTTTGTACGTTCAGCCTCCCAGTGTTAATACAGTATAATTGACATGGAATAATTTTGTATTCACACCATTTCTTCTTGAAACACATTTAGGCAGGGAAAGATATTAATGGACTTCTCTCACAAATGCTTACAGTTCATCAAAGCTACAGGTAGAAAGGTTGTTCGATTTACGTTGGTCTTGGATTTTGCCCATTTTGGCGTGACCCTGCAGTTAAATTAGCGTCCTTTTTACGCTTCAAATCAGACCTCAACACATCCTCTGACTCATTTTCAGTCCCTCTCGCCATCACATCACAAACAATAATTTAACTGCGGGTAGAAGAGAAGTAGGACCATGACAGCCAAAACATTTTATTTCTCCATGATTAATAATGTTAATAGTCTCTGTTGTGCCTGTTCTAGAGAGGTTTATGGTATTTTAGCAAAGAGACTATATTTGTACAGGTATTGAATTGATTGAAGTTGGGTTTTCAACTTGTGTAACAGTTTTAGGCAATCACTCTCTTCTTTATTGATTTAGATGCCTAAGCCACTTGGTTTTTACCTTGCCTTTGTAGATACAATACAGGCTTCAAGAGAAGATCTGTGGATAAAAATAAAAGAACTTTACTGTCACTTACTGTGGGTGATTCCAAGTGACATTTTTTTATTCAGCATGCTTTTTGCTAAATAAATGAAATAATTCAGTTATTTACTATAAACGATACTGTATGAGTATGTATTCAAGTACTGCAATATGCAGACAATTAATAATATACTAAACTCTTTCAGGAAGTTCATATTTTACTTAAAGTACATTTAACTCGCGTATACTGACAGTTATGAAAACAGAATTCTTGTTTTGATCGTCCCATGGATTGGCAGAATGACTAAATGACCCGATTTGTTTCGACAAAATATTATGGTCATTTTAGACAATATCTGTCACAAAATGCATGAATTGTGGAGCAATTTCAATTTTTGCTTTTTTTTATCAAATTAGATGTTGGTTAAACTAGAGTTAAACTTCATGATTTTTTTGGAGGTTGCTATGGGATTTTGGATTATGATTGTGATCCTGAGAATAGACTGCAGTTAGACAGTTGGCTGCTCTTGACACATAATGGTCAGTAGAGCTATAACACATTATGTTGTCAGATTGATTGATTTATTTAGCAGAGTTTCTTATCCAACCAGAGAAAATACCTGCTGTGCACAGAATAAAAGTTGAGATTTTGAGAATGGTGAAATGAGAAGAATCGCAAACCAAGAAGAGTTTGATTTTGAAAAGCAACCATTGAGAGTAAGCATGCTAGCTGGGTGGATACAGTGACGTCCCTATGACCCATTCCCTTAATATTCCCAGCTATGATGCCCAAGGATCTAGTTTGTTTTTGTTAATCAGTATAAATGGTTGACTGAGAATACCATGTAGCATTATATTATGTTTATACTGTAGGCCCTACATTGAAGCCATCCCTTTGATCAGGTGGGAGTGTGTTTTGTGTATTCTTGTTTTATTTTCTTGTAACCATCTAGTTTTGTATCATAGTGATATAAATGTGTACTTCAAGTTTCAGAATAGGTTCTAAATCAATGTGCATGTTGAATAAGCAGAGCTGTCTATAATGTCCTGTCCCGCCTGCCTAGGGTAAGAAACAGTCCATTAACAAATCTGGGATCTTGTTTGAACTTGCCCAGCACAGTACCTCTTGCAACTGCCCACAAAAGTTGAATAAATTGATTAACAAAATTCTGCCTCTTTTGTGACTTGAATGTGCCAATATGGTTATAAGATGTTGTGTCACATCATCTGATTCAAGTTGTTCCCTACACACACTGGTTGGTTATATTCTCAACGATAGGCCAAGGCTTCTAATGAAAATAATGTTGTTTTTTTTTAACATGTGCACTGCTATACATTCAAGACATGTATTTACATGATGGCACCTACAGTATAGTGCATACGTAGCCTAATGAGTTTGCAAAGAACTACATATTTTAATATATTAAAAACATGCTTTCCGCCTGTTGGAGTTACACAACCATTAGTCAAATAAACGTGTGGAATGTAGGCTTCCATATCAGGTTGAATGGAAATTGTACATTTATGTCAAAAAAGCTGTTCATTATTGCATTTTTTTTTGTATTGTTTATTTAAATTATTTTAACAGTTGTATAACTAAATGATTGATTGAATTTGTTTGTCAGAAATAAAGGTGTTCTTCATTTTACCTGTTTATTATTAACTTCACGCATCGTCTTCATGTTCAGCTGTGGTACATTTGGATGTTATGTAATCTCCGTCTTTGTTTACACAACATCGTACATCAGAGAAAACTCTTGGTAACTGCCCTTAAACATCTGTAATTTAATAGTGCTGCTAGAGAAAGAAATCTAAATGTAATATCTTAAAATAAATACTTAATAGAATTTTTCCCAAATGTGGTTGTGTCTTTCTTGTCAAATACCTTTCATATGGCTCATGAAATCTGTCCAAAGGAAGACACCTATACGTCAAGGGGGAAAAGCTTTTACATTGGAAAAAAATGTTTAAAAAAAATTGAGGCCTTTGCTTAATTCAGTTATCTTTAACTGTTGGTTTGGAATTTGGTCAAAGCCTTCTCCACTTTTTTTGTTCATGTATGGTAATGTGTTAAAAAGTGAGTTAAGGCAGAAATGTGTGGTTCTGTAAGTATTATGATACAGTCAAGGGAGTGTAACTATATTCAACTCTATTCAAGTATACTGTACCTAAAAAGGCCTTAATTTGCCTTGGGAGGGATAGTTTAAGGTTTAGAGGCACTTAGGAGTTGAGAGTTACCACTGAGATTTTACACCATCACATTACTGTTTTGGCAAAATCACGTCTACGTACAATTGACAGGCAAATACCTTAAAATATGTATAATTTTACTGTGAATCATTAAAATTCCACTTAACATGGGTTGCATGATAGTAGAAATAAGCCAGTGTAAAAAAAACTCTTTTATTTCAGCGGATCATGTTTTCTGATTAGTTTACATTCAGACAGGCTGACACCATGCTGAGGACAGGAGAAGAGGCAGGTTTGTGTGCATGGATGTTCTCTCGTACAATCGTGTGTGTGTGTGTGTGTCTGTTTTGTCATACAGTCTTTATAAGTGAGTGTGCATGCACTCTCAGACAGTCTTTTGATCCATGGTCTCTGGGGCCGTTGCAGTAGAGACAGAGTCTTCTTGGGTTTTGTCCAATCCCTGGCTGCAGCCTCGGTCACCTGACTGCGAGCTGTCTTTTGGACCAACGGTGGCATCAATGCTTTCATAGGCCTCTGATGTCCACTGAAAGGGAAGCAGAGAGTGAGGGTTACATTGTTCAATTTGGCCGGAGACAAGAACATTTAGACCTTAAGTGAGCGAGTAGCGTTGTCCAATCGTGTGCCTCGGATTCATATTCAAACAGCACAGTGTTGGGACTTGTAAGTAGTTGGATTAGAGGCAAAGCACTAATTCTGCTAAAGTATTATATATGGTTCTACTAATGTACATATAGAAACATGGGAGATCTTACTATTCGTGACATTGATCTTACACACTGAATACCATGTGCTGTGTATGTTTAAAACAGTCAAGACTTCAAAATCTATAGATAGCTGAAAGTCTATAGACTCTGAACTAATACAGATTCACAATAATAAATCCACTAAACACACTGGGGAGGGAAAGTAACATTTTACAGACTTTTTTTGGGTGGGGTGCATGGTTGAAGAGGGGTGGGAACCAGTGGTACCCCCGTTACCTGTGTAGCCCGACTGCTGGACCTTTGTGAGGGTCCCATGGCGATGTTGACGCTCGAGGAGGACTGGGTGTCCGTGGTGTTGCCGCCCTCAGCGGCCGACAGCCCCGAGATGACCAAGCCACTGGAGAAACTACGCTTCCCAAACAGCAAGCTGAGAGTGGAGGAGGACGAGGAGACCTAAAGAGAACCACAGAGGAAGAAAATGTAGTTGTGTATAATGTATGACACTGACAGTAAACAAGATGTATGGGAGAACACACACACACACACACAATATGTTAGCGTAGAATAATTTATAAATGTCTAGATAGTCAAGATATTAAGTAGCCTGGCTCGTCAGATGATTGTGGGAGGGAGCCCTAAGAGATCGTTTTTGTTGTCCCATAATTCATTTGAGGGAAGTAACTGCAGCCGCTACTTGCCAAAATACTGTTGACAATAAAAGTCTTTGTCTGACAGTAGCCATTTGGTTCCTGGGGGTGAGGTTAGCTTCATAAAAACAACCTGGAACTGCACTCCTACCTGGCTAGAGCGCTGTGGATGTTGCGCTGCCTGAAGTTGAGAGCTTATCCCACCAGCCCCCGACAGACGAGGTACCTGGAGAGAGACCAGGGAGGGTGACTTTTAGTATTCCTCATTTACAATGTTCCCTAAATACAGCGGGAGATATCTTTCAAAAATACATTTGCATTCAGTTGTATTTCAAAAAAGATTATAGTATCAATAAAGACAATATTGCTGATAATATTCCAGTTGATTTGCAACCTTGTATAGTCTTATTAGGTAAATGTGTCACAAACTGGCCTCAAAATTCCCCTTTGAGATGTATTGCATACAGTATATTGCAAATACGCAGTCTCTATGCTCCATCTGGGATGTGTGTGTACCTGCGAGAAGATAGAGGCTATGGAGGTGTTAAAGGACAGCTGACTGTTGGACAGGCGCTGGACCAGCCCATTGGCGGAGCCAGAGTCCAGGATGGGCCCTGACTGGCTGCTGACAGGGGGCCGCTGGCTCTGGGGCTGCACTGACCGGCTGCGGTATTCTCTCCTGGCTGTACACACACACACACACACAAAGAAAAAACACTGGTTCATGAGCAAAGCTTTAATACTTATGTAAGCCATTCTTTATGTGATATTTATCATTCTCTGTCTGATATGGAGGTGGGAGGGTCTGGTGAATG
Organism: Percopsis omiscomaycus; assembly: GCA_027575585.1. NCBI lineage: Eukaryota > Metazoa > Chordata > Actinopteri > Percopsiformes > Percopsidae > Percopsis > Percopsis omiscomaycus. The sequence continues at coordinate 1,471,579 of JAODLI010000007.1, read as the reverse complement.
CCTTGAACCTGCTTGTTAATAATGTACACGCCAGCTATTCTGGCTGAAGTTCTGACTCTGGAAAATAACACAGTGTGCTGTGTGTAAACATGGGAGAATAGATGTGTGTCTTTGTAATGCGTTTCTATGCTCTCTGTATTGCCTGGCCTGTGTTTGTGTACAGTACTGTATGTCCCTGCAGCATGGTTATTCATGGTTTGTGGCCCCCTGGGGGTCTGTGGAGGAACTGCATGGGAAGGTTTCACAAAAGTAAATAATCAAGTAATCAATAAAGCAATAAATAGGTAAATACATTTAAATGCACTATAATAGTTTTTTTTATTATATGAAAGATCTGTTCAATATTTCAAATACATTTAGTGGCACTTTATTGATTTGTTGTTAATTTTTTTGCAATTATTTCTAATTACATTATAATTTTAATTTATGCTTTAATGTATTATTAATGTATGATTATTACATATTTAATAATATCAATCTGTAATAACATACAAATATATACTCTTTACATTTAGATTTACATTTAAGCATTTAGCAGACGCTTTTATCCAAAGCAACTTACAATTAGTAGCCTAAATTACTTTACCTATTAATTTGCACAACATTACTGTAAAGTGTATAAGTCGCTCCTCAAAACAATTAATATTTACAATAATATAAAATGATCACTCTTCAAACAGTCAATAATTGCTAACTAAAAAGTGCTTAGTGCCTATCTAGCAGAATATTTTTTATTCTTGTTTTTGTTTTTGTTTTCATTAAAGGGAGTATAGAATAAGGATTGTTAGTGGGATTAGTGCTATGAAGTCGAAAGATCGGTGGCCGAGGTACCGAGATGAATTCTGAAGAGGTGGGTTTTAAGTCTCCTTAGTTTTAAGTAGTACTATACATAGTACTACTCTTTCCCATTAACTAAATGGGAAAGAGTGTCCAAACTTTTGACTGGTACTGTATATATAATATTAAATAAATATTGCATATTCTATTTCAATTCAAACATTTATAGAAGGAAGTAAAATTCTATCATAGGTTAAAATGCATTCAGAGTTATTTATTCGATTTTTATTAATAAATAAGGACAATTTAATTAGATAGACTTTATTGATCCCGAAGGAAATTCAAGATTATTATTGTGGACACATAATGGGGGTCCACGGTTCAATTGGTCCCTGGACCAGAAAAGGACCCCTGGCCTACAGACATATCTGTGGGATCCACAATCAGTACTACACGCACTACACAATACATCCCCTGCTCTGTGGTTATGTGTCTGTGTGTGTGTACGTGTACTGTGTGTGTGTACCTGAGTTGTGGTGCCTGTGCGTGTGTGTGTTGCGGGTCCTCTGCTGGTAGAGGCTCAGGCTGTTGGAGGTGACGGAGGAGGGGTGGTGGTGACTCAGCGAGGACGAGCCCCCAGCGCCGTAGTCCACATCCTCCACGTTCACCCCGCTGTTGCAGCTGGTCAGGTTGTCCTTCCGCACCCTGACACACACACACAAACTACGCACACAAATGCAGGCACACACACACACACACACACAAAGAGGACAAAGAGCTACTGT